>JASXSY010000932.1:0-71010 GCA_034509805.1 Sipha maydis | reverse complement strand
CGATAAAGTATACTTTTTCATTTTTACAAATTCACAATTTTCACTTTTTTTTAATTTTTAATTCTTGTTTATATTTCATTCGATGATTTTTTATTAATAATTCTTCATTCATTTATATACATCATAATTAGAATGATTAATATCTGAAATACTTCTAATTTAGTTTTTTCTGTAAATTTCTTTTACTATTATTATTCATAATTCATTCTGTATATTGATACATATTTGATTCATTGTTATCTATATTATTCGTTTTGGATAAAGTATACTTTTTCATTTTTACAAATTCACAATTTTCACTTTTTTTTAATTTTTAATTCTTGTTTATATTTCATTCGATGATTTTTTATTAATAATTATTCATTCATTTATATACATTTTAATTAGAATGATTAATATCTGAAATACTTCTAATTTAGTTTTTTCTGTAAATTTCTTTTACTATTATAATTCATAATTCATTCAGTATATTGATACATTTTTGATTCAAGAATTATCATGACTGGATAATTTTTCGTATTTTTATAATTTTGTTACATTTACAACACTATTTTGTTTAAATCTGATAGTGAATCTTGTAACAATGTTTTTAAAACATTTCCCATTACTTGTTGAACTAAAAAGTAATCTGCTTCATTGTTATCAATATTATTCGTTTTAGTGTTTGCAAACTTTATCATGTCTTCGATTCAATAATTTTTCTTTGTTTTTTTTTTACGCAATGGTTTTTAACTAACTATATAACTATATTTTAAAGCATTTGAAATCGTTTTCCTATATAGTTACGAATATAGCTGTTTTCTAATTACTTTATTGAACGCTTTAATGAAACAACTAACAGTTTTTACAAATAATTATTCATAGATCTGTTTTTTTGTAAACAATGTTGAACTGTTAATTATATGTTGTTTATAGTCTTAGTATAATAAATTCTTAATGTGCTTCTACATTTTGAAAAAAGCATTCAGTAAAAGTTATTTTTTTTTTGGTTTTTTACTCACATTCTTTTATTTGCAGATAGAAATATTGTAAATGGGAAGAAACAGTTTCAATTCATTCACCGTACACCAGGAACGTCCAGATGAACTGTATACTATAGCGTTCCAATTTGCTGGTACGGACTGTTACTTGATGGCGACTTATTGTGTACTTTTAGTATTTATTATTTTATTTTTAAGGAAACTCTCTAAATATTTTTTTATTTTTTATTGTCATAAACATAAATTTTTTAAATAACTCATTTTAACTTCTGCTCTACATTATAAATAAAATAATAAGGTATCAATTTTTTATTCAGAAATAATTCCATAAAGTGTATACATTTTTGATTCATGTTTTATAGAGGTCAGGTAATTTTTTGTATGTTTATTCTTTTTAAATATTTAAAACATTATTTTGCATTCAGTAGATACAGAATCTTATAACAATGTATCTAAAAACATTTCCCATTTCTTGATAAATTCATAAAGTTATCAGTTTCATTGTTATGTCTATTATTCGTTTTCGATAAAGTATACTTTTTCATTTTTACAAATTCACAATTTTCACTTTTTTTTAATTTTTAATTCTTGTTTATATTTCATTCGATGATTTTTTATTAATAATTCTTCATTCATTCATATACATCATAATTAGAATGATTAATATCTGATATACTTCTAATTTAGTTTATTCTGTAAATTTCTTTTACTATTATAATTCATAATTCATTCTGTATATTGATACATTTTTGATTCATTGTTATCTATGTTATTCGTTTTCGATAAAGTATACTTTTTCATTTTTACAAATTCACAATTTTCACTTTTTTTTAATTTTTAATTCTTGTTTATATTTCATTCGATGATTTTTTATTAATAATTCTTCATTCATTTATATACATCATAATTAGAATGATTAATATCTGAAATACTTCTAATTTAGTTTTTTCTGTAAATTTCTTTTACTATTATTATTTATAATTCATTCAGTATATTGATACATTTTTGATTCATTGTTATCTATATTATTCGTTTTCAATAAAGTATACTTTTTCATTTTTACAAATTCACAATTTTCACTTTTTTTTAATTTTTAATTCTTGTTTATATTTCATTCGATGATTTTTTAGTAATAATTCTTCATTCATTTATATGTATCATAATTAGAATGATTAATATCTGATATACTTCTAATTTAGTTTTTTCGGTAAATTTCTTTTACTATTATAATTCATAATTCTGTATATTGATACATTTTTGATTCATTGTTATCTATGTTATTCGTTTTCGATAAAGTATACTTTTTCATTTTTACAAATTCACAATTTTCACTTTTTTTTAATTTTTAATTCTTGTTTATATTTCATTCGATGATTTTTTATTAATATTTCTTCATTCATTTATATACATCATAATTAGAATGATAAATATCTGAAATACTTCTAATTTAGTTTTTTCTGTAAATTTCTTTTACTATTATAATTCATAATTCATTCAGTATATTGATACATTTTTGATTCAAGAATAATCATGACTGGATAATTTTTCGTATTTTTATAATTTTGTTACATTTACAACACTATTTTGTTTAAATCTGATAGTGAATCTTGTAACAATGTTTTTAAAACATTTCCCATTACTTGTTGAACTAAAATGTAATCTGCTTCATTGTTATCAATATTATTCGTTTTAGTGTTTGCAAACTTTATCATGTCTTCGATTCAATAATTTTTCTTTGTTTTTTTTTTACGCAATGGTTTTTAACTAACTATATAACTATATTTTAAAGCATTTGAAATCGTTTTCCTATATAGTTACGAATATAGCTGTTTTCTAATTACTTTATTGAACGCTTTAATGAAACAACTAACAGTTTTTACAAATAATTATTCATAGATCTGTTTTTTTGTAAACAATGTTGAACTGTTGATTATATGTTGTTTATAGTCTTAGTATAATAAATTCTTAATGTGCTTCTACATTTTGAAAAAAGCATTCAGTATAAGTTATTTTTTTTTTGGTTTTTTACTCACATTCTTTTATTTGCAGATAGAAATATTGTAAATGGGAAGAAACAGTTTCAATTCATTCACCGTACACCAGGAACGTCCAGATGAACTGTATACTATAGCGTTCCAATTTGCTGGTACGGACTGTTACTTGATGGCGACTTATTGTGTACTTTTAGTATTTATTATTTTATTTTTAAGGAAACTCTCTAAATATTTTTTTATTTTTTATTGTCATAAACATAAATTTTTTAAATAACTCATTTTAACTTCTGCTCTACATTATAAATAAAATAATAAGGTATCAATTTTTTATTCAGAAAAAATTCCATAAAGTGTATACATTTTTGATTCATGTTTTATAGAGGTCAGGTAATTTTTTGAATGTTTATTCTTTTTTAATATTTAAAACATTATTTTGCATTCAGTAGACACAGAATCTTATAACAATGTATTTAAAAACAATTCCCATTTCTTGATAAATTCATAAAGTAATCAGTTTCATTGTTATGTCTATTATTCGTTTTCGATAAAGTATACTTTTTCATTTTTACAAATTCACAATTTTCACTTTTTTTTAATTTTTAATTCTTGTTTATATTTCATTCGATGATTTTTTAGTAATAATTCTTCATTCATTTATATGTATCATAATTAGAATGATTAATATCTGATATACTTCTAATTTAGTTTTTTCGGTAAATTTCTTTTACTATTATAATTCATAATTCTGTATATTGATACATTTTTGATTCATTGTTATCTATGTTATTCGTTTTCGATAAAGTATACTTTTTCATTTTTACAAATTCACAATTTTCACTTTTTTTTAATTTTTAATTCTTGTTTATATTTCATTCGATGATTTTTTATTAATAATTCTTCATTCATTTATATACATCATAATTAGAATGATTAATATCTGAAATACTTCTAATTTAGTTTTTTCTGTAAATTTCTTTTACTATTATTATTTATAATTCATTCAGTATATTGATACATTTTTGATTCAATGTTATCTATATTATTCGTTTTCGATAAAGTATACTTTTTCATTTTTACAAATTCACAATTTTCACTTTTTTTTAATTTTTAATTCTTGTTTATATATCATTCGATGATTTTTTATTAATATTTCTTCATTCATTTATATACATCATAATTAGAATGATTAATATCTGAAATACTTCTAATTTAGTTTTTTCTGTAAATTTCTTTTACTATTATTATTCATAATTCATTCTGTATATTGATACATTTTTGATTCATTGTTATCTATGTTATTCGTTTTCGATAAAGTATACTTTTTCATTTTTACAAATTCACAATTTTCACTTTTTTTTAATTTTTAATTCTTGTTTATATTTTATTCGATGATTTTTTATTAATAATTCTTCATTCATTTATATACATCATAATTAGAATGATTAATATCTGAAATACTTCTAATTTAGTTTTTTCTGTAAATTTCTTTTACTATTATAATTCATAATTCATTCTGTATATTGATACATTTTTGATTCATTGTTATCTATGTTATTCGTTTTCGATAAAGTATACTTTTTCATTTTTACAAATTCACAATTTTCACTTTTTTTTAATTTTTAATTCTTGTTTATATTTCATTCGATGATTTTTTATTAATATTTCTTCATTCATTTATATACATCATAATTAGAATGATAAATATCTGAAATACTTCTAATTTAGTTTTTTCTGTAAATTTCTTTTACTATTATAATTCATAATTCATTCAGTATATTGATACATTTTTGATTCAAGAATTATCATGACTGGATAATTTTTCGTATTTTTATAATTTTGTTACATTTACAACACTATTTTGTTTAAATCTGATAGTGAATCTTGTAACAATGTTTTTAAAACATTTCCCATTACTTGTTGAACTAAAAAGTAATCTGCTTCATTGTTATCAATATTATTCGTTTTAGTGTTTGCAAACTTTATCATGTCTTCGATTCAATAATTTTTCTTTGTTTTTTTTTTACGCAATGGTTTTTAACTAACTATATAACTATATTTTAAAGCATTTGAAATCGTTTTCCTATATAGTTACGAATATAGCTGTTTTCTAATTACTTTATTGAACGCTTTAATGAAACAACTAACAGTTTTTACAAATAATTATTCATAGATCTGTTTTTTTGTAAACAATGTTGAACTGTTGATAATATGTTGTTTATAGTCTTAGTATAATAAATTCTTAATGTGCTTCTACATTTTGAAAAAAGCATTCAGTATAAGTTATTTTTTTTTTGGTTTTTTACTCACATTCTTTTATTTGCAGATAGAAATATTGTAAATGGGAAGAAACAGTTTCAATTCATTCACCGTACACCAGGAACGTCCAGATGAACTGTATACTATAGCGTTCCAATTTGCTGGTACGGACTGTTACTTGATGGCGACTTATTGTGTACTTTAAGTATTTATTATTTTATTTTTAAGGAAACTCTCTAAATATTTTTTTATTTTTTATTGTCATAAACATAAATTTTTTAAATAACTCATTTTAACTTCTGCTCTACATTATAAATAAAATAATAAGGTATCAATTTTTTATTCAGAAAAAATTCCATAAAGTGTATACATTTTTGATTCATGTTTTATAGAGGTCAGGTAATTTTTTGAATGTTTATTCTTTTTTAATATTTAAAACATTATTTTGCATTCAGTAGACATAGAATCTTATAACAATGTATTTAAAAACAATTCCCATTTCTTGATAAATTCATAAAGTAATCAGTTTCATTGTTATGTCTATTATTCGTTTTCGATAAAGTATACTTTTTCATTTTTACAAATTCACAATTTTCACTTTTTTTTAATTTTTAATTCTTGTTTATATTTCATTCGATGATTTTTTAGTAATAATTCTTCATTCATTCATATACATCATAATTAGAATGATTAATATCTGATATACTTCTAATTTAGTTTTTTCTGTAAATTTCTTTTACTATTATAATTCATAATTCATTCTGTATATTGATACATTTTTGATTCATTGTTATCTATATTATTCGTTTTCGATAAAGTATACTTTTTCATTTTTACAAATTCACAATTTTCACTTTTTTTTAATTTTTAATTCTTGTTTATATTTTATTCGATGATTTTTTATTAATAATTCTTCATTCATTTATAAACATCATAATTAGAATGATTAATATCTGATATACTTCTAATTTAGTTTTTTCTGTAAATTTCTTTTACTATTATAATTCATAATTCTGTATATTGATACATTTTTGATTCATTGTTATCTATATTATTCGTTTTCGATATTGCATACTTTTTCATTTTTATAAATTCACAATTTTCACTTTTTTTTAATTTTTAATTCTTGTTTATATTTTATTCGATGATTTTTTATTAATAATTATTCATTCATTTATATACATCATAATTAGAATGATTAATATCTGAAATACTTCTAATATAGTTTTTTCTGTAAATTTCTTTTACTATTATAATTCATAATTCATTCTGTATATTGATACATTTTTGATACATTGTTATCTATGTTATTCGTTTTCGATAAAGTATACTTTTTCATTTTTACAAATTCACAATTTTCACTTTTTTTTAATTTTTAATTCTTGTTTATATTTCATTCGATGATTTTTTATTAATAATTCTTCATTCATTTATATACATCATAATTAGAATGATTAATATCTGAAATACTTCTAAATTAGTTTTTTCTGTAAATTTCTTTTACTATTATTATTCATAATTCATTCTGTATATTGATACATATTTGATTCATTGTTATCTATATTATTCGTTTTGGATAAAGTATACTTTTTCATTTTTACAAATTCACAATTTTCACTTTTTTTTAATTTTTAATTCTTGTTTATATTTCATTCGATGATTTTTTATTAATAATTATTCATTCATTTATATACATTTTAATTAGAATGATTAATATCTGAAATACTTCTAATTTAGTTTTTTCTGTAAATTTCTTTTACTATTATAATTCATAATTCATTCAGTATATTGATACATTTTTGATTCAAGAATTATCATGACTGGATAATTTTTCGTATTTTTATAATTTTGTTACATTTACAACACTATTTTGTTTAAATCTGATAGTGAATCTTGTAACAATGTTTTTAAAACATTTCCCATTACTTGTTGAACTAAAAAGTAATCTGCTTCATTGTTATCAATATTATTCGTTTTAGTGTTTGCAAACTTTATCATGTCTTCGATTCAATAATTTTTCTTTGTTTTTTTTTTACGCAATGGTTTTTAACTAACTATATAACTATATTTTAAAGCATTTGAAATCGTTTTCCTATATAGTTACGAATATAGCTGTTTTCTAATTACTTTATTGAACGCTTTAATGAAACAACTAACAGTTTTTACAAATAATTATTCATAGATCTGTTTTTTTGTAAACAATGTTGAACTGTTAATTATATGTTGTTTATAGTCTTAGTATAATAAATTCTTAATGTGCTTCTACATTTTGAAAAAAGCATTCAGTAAAAGTTATTTTTTTTTTGGTTTTTTACTCACATTCTTTTATTTGCAGATAGAAATATTGTAAATGGGAAGAAACAGTTTCAATTCATTCACCGTACACCAGGAACGTCCAGATGAACTGTATACTATAGCGTTCCAATTTGCTGGTACGGACTGTTACTTGATGGCGACTTATTGTGTACTTTTAGTATTTATTATTTTATTTTTAAGGAAACTCTCTAAATATTTTTTTATTTTTTATTGTCATAAACATAAATTTTTTAAATAACTCATTTTAACTTCTGCTCTACATTATAAATAAAATAATAAGGTATCAATTTTTTATTCAGAAATAATTCCATAAAGTGTATACATTTTTGATTCATGTTTTATAGAGGTCAGGTAATTTTTTGTATGTTTATTCTTTTTAAATATTTAAAACATTATTTTGCATTCAGTAGATACAGAATCTTATAACAATGTATCTAAAAACATTTCCCATTTCTTGATAAATTCATAAAGTTATCAGTTTCATTGTTATGTCTATTATTCGTTTTCGATAAAGTATACTTTTTCATTTTTACAAATTCACAATTTTCACTTTTTTTTAATTTTTAATTCTTGTTTATATTTCATTCGATGATTTTTTATTAATAATTCTTCATTCATTCATATACATCATAATTAGAATGATTAATATCTGATATACTTCTAATTTAGTTTATTCTGTAAATTTCTTTTACTATTATAATTCATAATTCATTCTGTATATTGATACATTTTTGATTCATTGTTATCTATGTTATTCGTTTTCGATAAAGTATACTTTTTCATTTTTACAAATTCACAATTTTCACTTTTTTTTAATTTTTAATTCTTGTTTATATTTCATTCGATGATTTTTTATTAATAATTCTTCATTCATTTATATACATCATAATTAGAATGATTAATATCTGAAATACTTCTAATTTAGTTTTTTCTGTAAATTTCTTTTACTATTATTATTTATAATTCATTCAGTATATTGATACATTTTTGATTCATTGTTATCTATATTATTCGTTTTCAATAAAGTATACTTTTTCATTTTTACAAATTCACAATTTTCACTTTTTTTTAATTTTTAATTCTTGTTTATATTTCATTCGATGATTTTTTAGTAATAATTCTTCATTCATTTATATGTATCATAATTAGAATGATTAATATCTGATATACTTCTAATTTAGTTTTTTCGGTAAATTTCTTTTACTATTATAATTCATAATTCTGTATATTGATACATTTTTGATTCATTGTTATCTATGTTATTCGTTTTCGATAAAGTATACTTTTTCATTTTTACAAATTCACAATTTTCACTTTTTTTTAATTTTTAATTCTTGTTTATATTTCATTCGATGATTTTTTATTAATAATTCTTCATTCATTTATATACATCATAATTAGAATGATTAATATCTGAAATACTTCTAATTTAGTTTTTTCTGTAAATTTCTTTTACTATTATTATTTATAATTCATTCAGTATATTGATACATTTTTGATTCAATGTTATCTATATTATTCGTTTTCGATAAAGTATACTTTTTCATTTTTACAAATTCACAATTTTCACTTTTTTTTAATTTTTAATTCTTGTTTATATATCATTCGATGATTTTTTATTAATATTTCTTCATTCATTTATATACATCATAATTAGAATGATTAATATCTGAAATACTTCTAATTTAGTTTTTTCTGTAAATTTCTTTTACTATTATTATTCATAATTCATTCTGTATATTGATACATTTTTGATTCATTGTTATCTATGTTATTCGTTTTCGATAAAGTATACTTTTTCATTTTTACAAATTCACAATTTTCACTTTTTTTTAATTTTTAATTCTTGTTTATATTTTATTCGATGATTTTTTATTAATAATTCTTCATTCATTTATATACATCATAATTAGAATGATTAATATCTGAAATACTTCTAATTTAGTTTTTTCTGTAAATTTCTTTTACTATTATAATTCATAATTCATTCTGTATATTGATACATTTTTGATTCATTGTTATCTATGTTATTCGTTTTCGATAAAGTATACTTTTTCATTTTTACAAATTCACAATTTTCACTTTTTTTTAATTTTTAATTCTTGTTTATATTTCATTCGATGATTTTTTATTAATATTTCTTCATTCATTTATATACATCATAATTAGAAAGATAAATATCTGAAATACTTCTAATTTAGTTTTTTCTGTAAATTTCTTTTACTATTATAATTCATAATTCATTCAGTATATTGATACATTTTTGATTCAAGAATAATCATGACTGGATAATTTTTCGTATTTTTATAATTTTGTTACATTTACAACACTATTTTGTTTAAATCTGATAGTGAATCTTGTAACAATGTTTTTAAAACATTTCCCATTACTTGTTGAACTAAAATGTAATCTGCTTCATTGTTATCAATATTATTCGTTTTAGTGTTTGCAAACTTTATCATGTCTTCGATTCAATAATTTTTCTTTGTTTTTTTTTTACGCAATGGTTTTTAACTAACTATATAACTATATTTTAAAGCATTTGAAATCGTTTTCCTATATAGTTACGAATATAGCTGTTTTCTAATTACTTTATTGAACGCTTTAATGAAACAACTAACAGTTTTTACAAATAATTATTCATAGATCTGTTTTTTTGTAAACAATTTTGAACTGTTGATTATATGTTGTTTATAGTCTTAGTATAATAAATTCTTAATGTGCTTCTACATTTTGAAAAAAGCATTCAGTATAAGTTATTTTTTTTTTGGTTTTTTACTCACATTCTTTTATTTGCAGATAGAAATATTGTAAATGGGAAGAAACAGTTTCAATTCATTCACCGTACACCAGGAACGTCCAGATGAACTGTATACTATAGCGTTCCAATTTGCTGGTACGGACTGTTACTTGATGGCGACTTATTGTGTACTTTTAGTATTTATTATTTTATTTTTAAGGAAACTCTCTAAATATTTTTTTATTTTTTATTGTCATAAACATAAATTTTTTAAATAACTCATTTTAACTTCTGCTCTACATTATAAATAAAATAATAAGGTATCAATTTTTTATTCAGAAAAAATTCCATAAAGTGTATACATTTTTGATTCATGTTTTATAGAGGTCAGGTAATTTTTTGAATGTTTATTCTTTTTTAATATTTAAAACATTATTTTGCATTCAGTAGACACAGAATCTTATAACAATGTATTTAAAAACAATTCCCATTTCTTGATAAATTCATAAAGTAATCAGTTTCATTGTTATGTCTATTATTCGTTTTCGATAAAGTATACTTTTTCATTTTTACAAATTCACAATTTTCACTTTTTTTTAATTTTTAATTCTTGTTTATATTTCATTCGATGATTTTTTATTAATAATTCTTCATTCATTCATATACATCATAATTAGAATGATTAATATCTGATATACTTCTAATTTAGTTTATTCTGTAAATTTCTTTTACTATTATAATTCATAATTCATTCTGTATATTGATACATTTTTGATTCATTGTTATCTATATTATTCGTTTTCGATAAAGTATACTTTTTCATTTTTACAAATTCACAATTTTCACTTTTTTTTAATTTTTAATTCTTGTTTATATTTTATTCGATGATTTTTTATTAATAATTCTTCATTCATTTATATACATCATAATTAGAATGATTAATATCTGAAATACTTCTAATTTAGTATTTTCTGTAAATTTCTTTTACTATTATTATTTATAATTCATTCAGTATATTGATACATTTTTGATTCAAGAATTATCATGACTGGATAATTTTTCGTATTTTTTTAATTTTGTTACATTTACAACACTATTTTGTTTAAATCTGATAGTGAATCTTGTAACAATGTTTTTAAAACATTTCCCATTACTTGTTGAACTAAAAAGTAATCTGCTTATTGTTATCAATATTATTCGTTTTATTGTTTGCAAACTTTATCATGTCTTCGATTCAATAATTTTTCTTTGTTTTTTTTTTACGCAATGGTTTTTAACTAACTATATAACTATATTTTAAAGCATTTGAAATCGTTTTCCTATATAGTTACGAATATAGCTGTTTTCTAATTACTTTATTGAACGCTTTAATGAAACAACTAACAGTTTTTACAAATAATTATTCATAGATCTGTTTTTTTGTAAACAATGTTGAACTGTTGATTATATGTTGTTTATAGTCTTAGTATAATAAATTCTTAATGTGCTTCTACATTTTGAAAAAAGCATTCAGTAAAAGTTATTTTTTTTTTGGTTTTTTACTCACATTCTTTTATTTGCAGATAGAAATATTGTAAATGGGAAGAAACAGTTTCAATTCATTCACCGTACACCAGGAACGTCCTGATGAACTGTATACTATAGCGTTCCAATTTGCTGGTACGGACTGTTACTTGATGGCGACTTATTGTGTACTTTTAGTATTTATTATTTTATTTTTAAGGAAACTCTCTAAATATTTTTTTATTTTTTATTGTCATTAACATAAATTTTTTAAATAACTCATTTTAACTTCTGCTCTACATTATAAATAAAATAATAAGGTATCAATTTTTTATTCAGAAAAAATTCCATAAAGTGTATACATTTTTGATTCATGTTTTATAGAGGTCAGGTAATTTTTTGAATGTTTATTCTTTTTTAATATTTAAAACATTATTTTGCATTCAGTAGACACAGAATCTTATAACAATGTATTTAAAAACAATTCCCATTTCTTGATAAATTCATAAAGTAATCAGTTTCATTGTTATGTCTATTATTCGTTTTCGATAAAGTATACTTTTTCATTTTTACAAATTCACAATTTTCACTTTTTTTTAATTTTTAATTCTTGTTTATATTTCATTCGATGATTTTTTAGTAATAATTCTTCATTCATTCATATACATCATAATTAGAATGATTAATATCTGATATACTTCTAATTTAGTTTTTTCTGTAAATTTCTTTTACTATTATAATTCATAATTCATTCTGTATATTGATACATTTTTGATTCATTGTTATCTATATTATTCGTTTTCGATAAAGTATACTTTTTCATTTTTACAAATTCACAATTTTCACTTTTTTTTAATTTTTAATTCTTGTTTATATTTTATTCGATGATTTTTTATTAATAATTCTTCATTCATTTATAAACATCATAATTAGAATGATTAATATCTGATATACTTCTAATTTAGTTTTTTCTGTAAATTTCTTTTACTATTATAATTCATAATTCTGTATATTGATACATTTTTGATTCATTGTTATCTATATTATTCGTTTTCGATATTGCATACTTTTTCATTTTTATAAATTCACAATTTTCACTTTTTTTTAATTTTTAATTCTTGTTTATATTTTATTCGATGATTTTTTATTAATAATTATTCATTCATTTATATACATCATAATTAGAATGATTAATATCTGAAATACTTCTAATATAGTTTTTTCTGTAAATTTCTTTTACTATTATAATTCATAATTCATTCTGTATATTGATACATTTTTGATACATTGTTATCTATGTTATTCGTTTTCGATAAAGTATACTTTTTCATTTTTACAAATTCACAATTTTCACTTTTTTTTAATTTTTAATTCTTGTTTATATTTCATTCGATGATTTTTTATTAATAATTCTTCATTCATTTATATACATCATAATTAGAATGATTAATATCTGAAATACTTCTAATTTAGTTTTTTCTGTAAATTTCTTTTACTATTATTATTCATAATTCATTCTGTATATTGATACATATTTGATTCATTGTTATCTATATTATTCGTTTTGGATAAAGTATACTTTTTCATTTTTACAAATTCACAATTTTCACTTTTTTTTAATTTTTAATTCTTGTTTATATTTCATTCGATGATTTTTTATTAATAATTATTCATTCATTTATATACATTTTAATTAGAATGATTAATATCTGAAATACTTCTAATTTAGTTTTTTCTGTAAATTTCTTTTACTATTATAATTCATAATTCATTCAGTATATTGATACATTTTTGATTCAAGAATTATCATGACTGGATAATTTTTCGTATTTTTATAATTTTGTTACATTTACAACACTATTTTGTTTAAATCTGATAGTGAATCTTGTAACAATGTTTTTAAAACATTTCCCATTACTTGTTGAACTAAAAAGTAATCTGCTTCATTGTTATCAATATTATTCGTTTTAGTGTTTGCAAACTTTATCATGTCTTCGATTCAATAATTTTTCTTTGTTTTTTTTTTACGCAATGGTTTTTAACTAACTATATAACTATATTTTAAAGCATTTGAAATCGTTTTCCTATATAGTTACGAATATAGCTGTTTTCTAATTACTTTATTGAACGCTTTAATGAAACAACTAACAGTTTTTACAAATAATTATTCATAGATCTGTTTTTTTGTAAACAATGTTGAACTGTTAATTATATGTTGTTTATAGTCTTAGTATAATAAATTCTTAATGTGCTTCTACATTTTGAAAAAAGCATTCAGTAAAAGTTATTTTTTTTTTGGTTTTTTACTCACATTCTTTTATTTGCAGATAGAAATATTGTAAATGGGAAGAAACAGTTTCAATTCATTCACCGTACACCAGGAACGTCCAGATGAACTGTATACTATAGCGTTCCAATTTGCTGGTACGGACTGTTACTTGATGGCGACTTATTGTGTACTTTTAGTATTTATTATTTTATTTTTAAGGAAACTCTCTAAATATTTTTTTATTTTTTATTGTCATAAACATAAATTTTTTAAATAACTCATTTTAACTTCTGCTCTACATTATAAATAAAATAATAAGGTATCAATTTTTTATTCAGAAATAATTCCATAAAGTGTATACATTTTTGATTCATGTTTTATAGAGGTCAGGTAATTTTTTGTATGTTTATTCTTTTTAAATATTTAAAACATTATTTTGCATTCAGTAGATACAGAATCTTATAACAATGTATCTAAAAACATTTCCCATTTCTTGATAAATTCATAAAGTTATCAGTTTCATTGTTATGTCTATTATTCGTTTTCGATAAAGTATACTTTTTCATTTTTACAAATTCACAATTTTCACTTTTTTTTAATTTTTAATTCTTGTTTATATTTCATTCGATGATTTTTTATTAATAATTCTTCATTCATTCATATACATCATAATTAGAATGATTAATATCTGATATACTTCTAATTTAGTTTATTCTGTAAATTTCTTTTACTATTATAATTCATAATTCATTCTGTATATTGATACATTTTTGATTCATTGTTATCTATGTTATTCGTTTTCGATAAAGTATACTTTTTCATTTTTACAAATTCACAATTTTCACTTTTTTTTAATTTTTAATTCTTGTTTATATTTCATTCGATGATTTTTTATTAATAATTCTTCATTCATTTATATACATCATAATTAGAATGATTAATATCTGAAATACTTCTAATTTAGTTTTTTCTGTAAATTTCTTTTACTATTATTATTTATAATTCATTCAGTATATTGATACATTTTTGATTCATTGTTATCTATATTATTCGTTTTCAATAAAGTATACTTTTTCATTTTTACAAATTCACAATTTTCACTTTTTTTTAATTTTTAATTCTTGTTTATATTTCATTCGATGATTTTTTAGTAATAATTCTTCATTCATTTATATGTATCATAATTAGAATGATTAATATCTGATATACTTCTAATTTAGTTTTTTCGGTAAATTTCTTTTACTATTATAATTCATAATTCTGTATATTGATACATTTTTGATTCATTGTTATCTATGTTATTCGTTTTCGATAAAGTATACTTTTTCATTTTTACAAATTCACAATTTTCACTTTTTTTTAATTTTTAATTCTTGTTTATATTTCATTCGATGATTTTTTATTAATAATTCTTCATTCATTTATATACATCATAATTAGAATGATTAATATCTGAAATACTTCTAATTTAGTTTTTTCTGTAAATTTCTTTTACTATTATTATTTATAATTCATTCAGTATATTGATACATTTTTGATTCAATGTTATCTATATTATTCGTTTTCGATAAAGTATACTTTTTCATTTTTACAAATTCACAATTTTCACTTTTTTTTAATTTTTAATTCTTGTTTATATATCATTCGATGATTTTTTATTAATATTTCTTCATTCATTTATATACATCATAATTAGAATGATTAATATCTGAAATACTTCTAATTTAGTTTTTTCTGTAAATTTCTTTTACTATTATTATTCATAATTCATTCTGTATATTGATACATTTTTGATTCATTGTTATCTATGTTATTCGTTTTCGATAAAGTATACTTTTTCATTTTTACAAATTCACAATTTTCACTTTTTTTTAATTTTTAATTCTTGTTTATATTTTATTCGATGATTTTTTATTAATAATTCTTCATTCATTTATATACATCATAATTAGAATGATTAATATCTGAAATACTTCTAATTTAGTTTTTTCTGTAAATTTCTTTTACTATTATAATTCATAATTCATTCTGTATATTGATACATTTTTGATTCATTGTTATCTATGTTATTCGTTTTCGATAAAGTATACTTTTTCATTTTTACAAATTCACAATTTTCACTTTTTTTTAATTTTTAATTCTTGTTTATATTTCATTCGATGATTTTTTATTAATATTTCTTCATTCATTTATATACATCATAATTAGAAAGATAAATATCTGAAATACTTCTAATTTAGTTTTTTCTGTAAATTTCTTTTACTATTATAATTCATAATTCATTCAGTATATTGATACATTTTTGATTCAAGAATAATCATGACTGGATAATTTTTCGTATTTTTATAATTTTGTTACATTTACAACACTATTTTGTTTAAATCTGATAGTGAATCTTGTAACAATGTTTTTAAAACATTTCCCATTACTTGTTGAACTAAAATGTAATCTGCTTCATTGTTATCAATATTATTCGTTTTAGTGTTTGCAAACTTTATCATGTCTTCGATTCAATAATTTTTCTTTGTTTTTTTTTTACGCAATGGTTTTTAACTAACTATATAACTATATTTTAAAGCATTTGAAATCGTTTTCCTATATAGTTACGAATATAGCTGTTTTCTAATTACTTTATTGAACGCTTTAATGAAACAACTAACAGTTTTTACAAATAATTATTCATAGATCTGTTTTTTTGTAAACAATTTTGAACTGTTGATTATATGTTGTTTATAGTCTTAGTATAATAAATTCTTAATGTGCTTCTACATTTTGAAAAAAGCATTCAGTATAAGTTATTTTTTTTTTGGTTTTTTACTCACATTCTTTTATTTGCAGATAGAAATATTGTAAATGGGAAGAAACAGTTTCAATTCATTCACCGTACACCAGGAACGTCCAGATGAACTGTATACTATAGCGTTCCAATTTGCTGGTACGGACTGTTACTTGATGGCGACTTATTGTGTACTTTTAGTATTTATTATTTTATTTTTAAGGAAACTCTCTAAATATTTTTTTATTTTTTATTGTCATAAACATAAATTTTTTAAATAACTCATTTTAACTTCTGCTCTACATTATAAATAAAATAATAAGGTATCAATTTTTTATTCAGAAAAAATTCCATAAAGTGTATACATTTTTGATTCATGTTTTATAGAGGTCAGGTAATTTTTTGAATGTTTATTCTTTTTTAATATTTAAAACATTATTTTGCATTCAGTAGACACAGAATCTTATAACAATGTATTTAAAAACAATTCCCATTTCTTGATAAATTCATAAAGTAATCAGTTTCATTGTTATGTCTATTATTCGTTTTCGATAAAGTATACTTTTTCATTTTTACAAATTCACAATTTTCACTTTTTTTTAATTTTTAATTCTTGTTTATATTTCATTCGATGATTTTTTATTAATAATTCTTCATTCATTCATATACATCATAATTAGAATGATTAATATCTGATATACTTCTAATTTAGTTTATTCTGTAAATTTCTTTTACTATTATAATTCATAATTCATTCTGTATATTGATACATTTTTGATTCATTGTTATCTATATTATTCGTTTTCGATAAAGTATACTTTTTCATTTTTACAAATTCACAATTTTCACTTTTTTTTAATTTTTAATTCTTGTTTATATTTTATTCGATGATTTTTTATTAATAATTCTTCATTCATTTATATACATCATAATTAGAATGATTAATATCTGAAATACTTCTAATTTAGTATTTTCTGTAAATTTCTTTTACTATTATTATTTATAATTCATTCAGTATATTGATACATTTTTGATTCAAGAATTATCATGACTGGATAATTTTTCGTATTTTTTTAATTTTGTTACATTTACAACACTATTTTGTTTAAATCTGATAGTGAATCTTGTAACAATGTTTTTAAAACATTTCCCATTACTTGTTGAACTAAAAAGTAATCTGCTTATTGTTATCAATATTATTCGTTTTATTGTTTGCAAACTTTATCATGTCTTCGATTCAATAATTTTTCTTTGTTTTTTTTTTACGCAATGGTTTTTAACTAACTATATAACTATATTTTAAAGCATTTGAAATCGTTTTCCTATATAGTTACGAATATAGCTGTTTTCTAATTACTTTATTGAACGCTTTAATGAAACAACTAACAGTTTTTACAAATAATTATTCATAGATCTGTTTTTTTGTAAACAATGTTGAACTGTTGATTATATGTTGTTTATAGTCTTAGTATAATAAATTCTTAATGTGCTTCTACATTTTGAAAAAAGCATTCAGTAAAAGTTATTTTTTTTTTGGTTTTTTACTCACATTCTTTTATTTGCAGATAGAAATATTGTAAATGGGAAGAAACAGTTTCAATTCATTCACCGTACACCAGGAACGTCCTGATGAACTGTATACTATAGCGTTCCAATTTGCTGGTACGGACTGTTACTTGATGGCGACTTATTGTGTACTTTTAGTATTTATTATTTTATTTTTAAGGAAACTCTCTAAATATTTTTTTATTTTTTATTGTCATTAACATAAATTTTTTAAATAACTCATTTTAACTTCTGCTCTACATTATAAATAAAATAATAAGGTATCAATTTTTTATTCAGAAAAAATTCCATAAAGTGTATACATTTTTGATTCATGTTTTATAGAGGTCAGGTAATTTTTTGAATGTTTATTCTTTTTTAATATTTAAAACATTATTTTGCATTCAGTAGACACAGAATCTTATAACAATGTATTTAAAAACAATTCCCATTTCTTGATAAATTCATAAAGTAATCAGTTTCATTGTTATGTCTATTATTCGTTTTCGATAAAGTATACTTTTTCATTTTTACAAATTCACAATTTTCACTTTTTTTTAATTTTTAATTCTTGTTTATATTTCATTCGATGATTTTTTAGTAATAATTCTTCATTCATTCATATACATCATAATTAGAATGATTAATATCTGATATACTTCTAATTTAGTTTTTTCTGTAAATTTCTTTTACTATTATAATTCATAATTCATTCTGTATATTGATACATTTTTGATTCATTGTTATCTATATTATTCGTTTTCGATAAAGTATACTTTTTCATTTTTACAAATTCACAATTTTCACTTTTTTTTAATTTTTAATTCTTGTTTATATTTTATTCGATGATTTTTTATTAATAATTCTTCATTCATTTATAAACATCATAATTAGAATGATTAATATCTGATATACTTCTAATTTAGTTTTTTCTGTAAATTTCTTTTACTATTATAATTCATAATTCTGTATATTGATACATTTTTGATTCATTGTTATCTATATTATTCGTTTTCGATATTGCATACTTTTTCATTTTTATAAATTCACAATTTTCACTTTTTTTTAATTTTTAATTCTTGTTTATATTTTATTCGATGATTTTTTATTAATAATTATTCATTCATTTATATACATCATAATTAGAATGATTAATATCTGAAATACTTCTAATATAGTTTTTTCTGTAAATTTCTTTTACTATTATAATTCATAATTCATTCTGTATATTGATACATTTTTGATACATTGTTATCTATGTTATTCGTTTTCGATAAAGTATACTTTTTCATTTTTACAAATTCACAATTTTCACTTTTTTTTAATTTTTAATTCTTGTTTATATTTCATTCGATGATTTTTTATTAATAATTCTTCATTCATTTATATACATCATAATTAGAATGATTAATATCTGAAATACTTCTAATTTAGTTTTTTCTGTAAATTTCTTTTACTATTATTATTCATAATTCATTCTGTATATTGATACATATTTGATTCATTGTTATCTATATTATTCGTTTTGGATAAAGTATACTTTTTCATTTTTACAAATTCACAATTTTCACTTTTTTTTAATTTTTAATTCTTGTTTATATTTCATTCGATGATTTTTTATTAATAATTATTCATTCATTTATATACATTTTAATTAGAATGATTAATATCTGAAATACTTCTAATTTAGTTTTTTCTGTAAATTTCTTTTACTATTATAATTCATAATTCATTCAGTATATTGATACATTTTTGATTCAAGAATTATCATGACTGGATAATTTTTCGTATTTTTATAATTTTGTTACATTTACAACACTATTTTGTTTAAATCTGATAGTGAATCTTGTAACAATGTTTTTAAAACATTTCCCATTACTTGTTGAACTAAAAAGTAATCTGCTTCATTGTTATCAATATTATTCGTTTTAGTGTTTGCAAACTTTATCATGTCTTCGATTCAATAATTTTTCTTTGTTTTTTTTTTACGCAATGGTTTTTAACTAACTATATAACTATATTTTAAAGCATTTGAAATCGTTTTCCTATATAGTTACGAATATAGCTGTTTTCTAATTACTTTATTGAACGCTTTAATGAAACAACTAACAGTTTTTACAAATAATTATTCATAGATCTGTTTTTTTGTAAACAATGTTGAACTGTTGATTATATGTTGTTTATAGTCTTAGTATAATAAATTCTTAATGTGCTTCTACATTTTGAAAAAAGCATTCAGTAAAAGTTATTTTTTTTTTGGTTTTTTACTCACATTCTTTTATTTGCAGATAGAAATATTGTAAATGGGAAGAAACAGTTTCAATTCATTCACCGTACACCAGGAACGTCCTGATGAACTGTATACTATAGCGTTCCAATTTGCTGGTACGGACTGTTACTTGATGGCGACTTATTGTGTACTTTTAGTATTTATTATTTTATTTTTAAGGAAACTCTCTAAATATTTTTTTATTTTTTATTGTCATTAACATAAATTTTTTAAATAACTCATTTTAACTTCTGCTCTACATTATAAATAAAATAATAAGGTATCAATTTTTTATTCAGAAAAAATTCCATAAAGTGTATACATTTTTGATTCATGTTTTATAGAGGTCAGGTAATTTTTTGAATGTTTATTCTTTTTTAATATTTAAAACATTATTTTGCATTCAGTAGACACAGAATCTTATAACAATGTATTTAAAAACAATTCCCATTTCTTGATAAATTCATAAAGTAATCAGTTTCATTGTTATGTCTATTATTCGTTTTCGATAAAGTATACTTTTTCATTTTTACAAATTCACAATTTTCACTTTTTTTTAATTTTTAATTCTTGTTTATATTTCATTCGATGATTTTTTAGTAATAATTCTTCATTCATTCATATACATCATAATTAGAATGATTAATATCTGATATACTTCTAATTTAGTTTTTTCTGTAAATTTCTTTTACTATTATAATTCATAATTCATTCTGTATATTGATACATTTTTGATTCATTGTTATCTATATTATTCGTTTTCGATAAAGTATACTTTTTCATTTTTACAAATTCACAATTTTCACTTTTTTTTAATTTTTAATTCTTGTTTATATTTTATTCGATGATTTTTTATTAATAATTCTTCATTCATTTATAAACATCATAATTAGAATGATTAATATCTGATATACTTCTAATTTAGTTTTTTCTGTAAATTTCTTTTACTATTATAATTCATAATTCTGTATATTGATACATTTTTGATTCATTGTTATCTATATTATTCGTTTTCGATATTGCATACTTTTTCATTTTTATAAATTCACAATTTTCACTTTTTTTTAATTTTTAATTCTTGTTTATATTTTATTCGATGATTTTTTATTAATAATTATTCATTCATTTATATACATCATAATTAGAATGATTAATATCTGAAATACTTCTAATATAGTTTTTTCTGTAAATTTCTTTTACTATTATAATTCATAATTCATTCTGTATATTGATACATTTTTGATACATTGTTATCTATGTTATTCGTTTTCGATAAAGTATACTTTTTCATTTTTACAAATTCACAATTTTCACTTTTTTTTAATTTTTAATTCTTGTTTATATTTCATTCGATGATTTTTTATTAATAATTCTTCATTCATTTATATACATCATAATTAGAATGATTAATATCTGAAATACTTCTAATTTAGTTTTTTCTGTAAATTTCTTTTACTATTATTATTCATAATTCATTCTGTATATTGATACATATTTGATTCATTGTTATCTATATTATTCGTTTTGGATAAAGTATACTTTTTCATTTTTACAAATTCACAATTTTCACTTTTTTTTAATTTTTAATTCTTGTTTATATTTCATTCGATGATTTTTTATTAATAATTATTCATTCATTTATATACATTATAATTAGAATGATTAATATCTGAAATACTTCTAATTTAGTTTTTTCTGTAAATTTCTTTTACTATTATAATTCATAATTCATTCAGTATATTGATACATTTTTGATTCAAGAATTATCATGACTGGATAATTTTTCGTATTTTTATAATTTTGTTACATTTACAACACTATTTTGTTTAAATCTGATAGTGAATCTTGTAACAATGTTTTTAAAACATTTCCCATTACTTGTTGAACTAAAAAGTAATCTGCTTCATTGTTATCAATATTATTCGTTTTAGTGTTTGCAAACTTTATCATGTCTTCGATTCAATAATTTTTCTTTGTTTTTTTTTTACGCAATGGTTTTTAACTAACTATATAACTATATTTTAAAGCATTTGAAATCGTTTTCCTATATAGTTACGAATATAGCTGTTTTCTAATTACTTTATTGAACGCTTTAATGAAACAACTAACAGTTTTTACAAATAATTATTCATAGATCTGTTTTTTTGTAAACAATGTTGAACTGTTGATTATATGTTGTTTATAGTCTTAGTATAATAAATTCTTAATGTGCTTCTACATTTTGAAAAAAGCATTCAGTAAAAGTTATTTTTTTTTTGGTTTTTTACTCACATTCTTTTATTTGCAGATAGAAATATTGTAAATGGGAAGAAACAGTTTCAATTCATTCACCGTACACCAGGAACGTCCAGATGAACTGTATACTATAGCGTTCCAATTTGCTGGTACGGACTGTTACTTGATGGCGACTTATTGTGTACTTTTAGTATTTATTATTTTATTTTTAAGGAAACTCTCTAAATATTTTTTTATTTTTTATTGTCATAAACATAAATTTTTTAAATAACTCATTTTAACTTCTGCTCTACATTATAAATAAAATAATAAGGTATCAATTTTTTATTCAGAAAAAATTCCATTAAGTGTATACATTTTTGATTCATGTTTTATAGAGGTCAGGTAATTTTTTGAATGTTTATTCTTTTTAATATTTAAAACATTATTTTGCATTCAGTAGACATAGAATCTTATAACAATGTATTTAAAAACAATTCCCATTTCTTGATAAATTCATAAAGTAATCAGTTTCATTGTTATGTCTATTATTCGTTTTCGATAAAGTATACTTTTTCATTTTTACAAATTCACAATTTTCACTTTTTTTTAATTTTTAATTCTTGTTTATATTTCATTCGATGATTTTTTAGTAATAATTCTTCATTCATTCATATACATCATCATTAGAATGATTAATATCTGATATACTTCTAATTTAGTTTTTTCTGTAAATTTCTTTTACTATTATAATTCATAATTCATTCTGTATATTGATACATTTTTGATTCATTGTTATCTATATTATTCGTTTTCGATAAAGTATACTTTTTCATTTTTACAAATTCACAATTTTCACTTTTTTTTAATTTTTAATTCTTGTTTATATTTCATTCGATGATTTTTTAGTAATAATTCTTCATTCATTCATATACATCATAATTAGAATGATTAATATCTGATATACTTCTAATTTAGTTTTTTCTGTAAATTTCTTTTACTATTATAATTCATAATTCTGTATATTGATACATTTTTGATTCATTGTTATCTATATTATTCGTTTTCGATATTGCATACTTTTTCATTTTTACAAATTCACAATTTTCACTTTTTTTTAATTTTTAATTCTTGTTTATATTTCATTCGATGATTTTTTATTAATAATTATTCATTCATTTATATACATCATAATTAGAATGATTAATATCTGAAATACTTCTAATATAGTTTTTTCTGTAAATTTCTTTTACTATTATAATTCATAATTCATTCTGTATATTGATACATTTTTGATTCATTGTTATCTATGTTATTCGTTTTCGATAAAGTATACTTTTTCATTTTTACAAATTCACAATTTTCACTTTTTTTTAATTTTTAATTCTTGTTTATATTTCATTCGATGATTTTTTATTAATAATTCTTCATTCATTTATATACATCATAATTAGAATGATAAATATCTGAAATACTTCTAATTTAGTTTTTTCTGTAAATTTCTTTTACTATTATTATTCATAATTCATTCTGTATATTGATACATATTTGATTCATTGTTATCTATATTATTCGTTTTGGATAAAGTATACTTTTTCATTTTTACAAATTCACAATTTTCACTTTTTTTTAATTTTTAATTCTTGTTTATATTTCATTCGATGATTTTTTATTAATAATTATTCATTCATTTATATACATTATAATTAGAATGATTAATATCTGAAATACTTCTAATTTAGTTTTTTCTGTAAATTTCTTTTACTATTATAATTCATTATTCATTCAGTATATTGATACATTTTTGATTCAAGAATTATCATGACTGGATAATTTTTCGTATTTTTATAATTTTGTTACATTTACAACACTATTTTGTTTAAATCTGATAGTGAATCTTGTAACAATGTTTTTAAAACATTTCCCATTACTTGTTGAACTAAAAAGTAATCTGCTTCATTGTTATCAATATTATTCGTTTTAGTGTTTGCAAACTTTATCATGTCTTCGATTCAATAATTTTTCTTTGTTTTTTTTTTACGCAATGGTTTTTAACTAACTATATAACTATATTTTAAAGCATTTGAAATCGTTTTCCTATATAGTTACGAATATAGCTGTTTTCTAATTACTTTATTGAACGCTTTAATGAAACAACTAACAGTTTTTACAAATAATTATTCATAGATCTGTTTTTTTGTAAACAATGTTGAACTGTTGATTATATGTTGTTTATAGTCTTAGTATAATAAATTCTTAATGTGCTTCTACATTTTGAAAAAAGCATTCAGTAAAAGTTATTTTTTTTTTGGTTTTTTACTCACATTCTTTTATTTGCAGATAGAAATATTGTAAATGGGAAGAAACAGTTTCAATTCATTCACCGTACACCAGGAACGTCCAGATGAACTGTATACTATAGCGTTCCAATTTGCTGGTACGGACTGTTACTTGATGGCGACTTATTGTGTACTTTTAGTATTTATTATTTTATTTTTAAGGAAACTCTCTAAATATTTTTTTATTTTTTATTGTCATAAACATAAATTTTTTAAATAACTCATTTTAACTTCTGCTCTACATTATAAATAAAATAATAAGGTATCAATTTTTTATTCAGAAAAAATTCCATTAAGTGTATACATTTTTGATTCATGTTTTATAGAGGTCAGGTAATTTTTTGAATGTTTATTCTTTTTTAATATTTAAAACATTATTTTGCATTCAGTAGACATAGAATCTTATAACAATGTATTTAAAAACAATTCCCATTTCTTGATAAATTCATAAAGTAATCAGTTTCATTGTTATGTCTATTATTCGTTTTCGATAAAGTATACTTTTTCATTTTTACAAATTCACAATTTTCACTTTTTTTTAATTTTTAATTCTTGTTTATATTTCATTCGATGATTTTTTAGTAATAATTCTTCATTCATTCATATACATCATAATTAGAATGATTAATATCTGATATACTTCTAATTTAGTTTTTTCTGTAAATTTCTTTTACTATTATAATTCATAATTCATTCTGTATATTGATACATTTTTGATTCATTGTTATCTATATTATTCGTTTTCGATAAAGTATACTTTTTCATCTTTACAAATTCACAATTTTCACTTTTTTTTAATTTTTAATTCTTGTTTATATTTTATTCGATGATTTTTTATTAATAATTCTTCATTCATTTATATACATCATAATTAGAATGATTAATATCTGATATACTTCTAATTTAGTTTTTTCTGTAAATTTCTTTTACTATTATAATTCATAATTCTGTATATTGATACATTTTTGATTCATTGTTATCTATATTATTCGTTTTCGATATTGCATACTTTTTCATTTTTACAAATTCACAATTTTCACTTTTTTTTAATTTTTAATTCTTGTTTATATTTCATTCGATGATTTTTTATTAATAATTATTCATTCATTTATATACATCATAATTAGAATGATAAATATCTGAAATACTTCTAATTTAGTTTTTTCTGTAAATTTCTTTTACTATTATTATTCATAATTCATTCTGTATATTGATACATATTTGATTCATTGTTATCTATATTATTCGTTTTGGATAAAGTATACTTTTTCATTTTTACAAATTCACAATTTTCACTTTTTTTTAATTTTTAATTCTTGTTTATATTTCATTCGATGATTTTTTATTAATAATTATTCATTCATTTATATACATTATAATTAGAATGATTAATATCTGAAATACTTCTAATTTAGTTTTTTCTGTAAATTTCTTTTACTATTATAATTCATTATTCATTCAGTATATTGATACATTTTTGATTCAAGAATTATCATGACTGGATAATTTTTCGTATTTTTATAATTTTGTTACATTTACAACACTATTTTGTTTAAATCTGATAGTGAATCTTGTAACAATGTTTTTAAAACATTTCCCATTACTTGTTGAACTAAAAAGTAATCTGCTTCATTGTTATCAATATTATTCGTTTTAGTGTTTGCAAACTTTATCATGTCTTCGATTCAATAATTTTTCTTTGTTTTTTTTTTACGCAATGGTTTTTAACTAACTATATAACTATATTTTAAAGCATTTGAAATCGTTTTCCTATATAGTTACGAATATAGCTGTTTTCTAATTACTTTATTGAACGCTTTAATGAAACAACTAACAGTTTTTACAAATAATTATTCATAGATCTGTTTTTTTGTAAACAATGTTGAACTGTTGATTATATGTTGTTTATAGTCTTAGTATAATAAATTCTTAATGTGCTTCTACATTTTGAAAAAAGCATTCAGTAAAAGTTATTTTTTTTTTGGTTTTTTACTCACATTCTTTTATTTGCAGATAGAAATATTGTAAATGGGAAGAAACAGTTTCAATTCATTCACCGTACACCAGGAACGTCCAGATGAACTGTATACTATAGCGTTCCAATTTGCTGGTACGGACTGTTACTTGATGGCGACTTATTGTGTACTTTTAGTATTTATTATTTTATTTTTAAGGAAACTCTCTAAATATTTTTTTATTTTTTATTGTCATAAACATAAATTTTTTAAATAACTCATTTTAACTTCTGCTCTACATTATAAATAAAATAATAAGGTATCAATTTTTTATTCAGAAAAAATTCCATTAAGTGTATACATTTTTGATTCATGTTTTATAGAGGTCAGGTAATTTTTTGAATGTTTATTCTTTTTTAATATTTAAAACATTATTTTGCATTCAGTAGACATAGAATCTTATAACAATGTATTTAAAAACAATTCCCATTTCTTGATAAATTCATAAAGTAATCAGTTTCATTGTTATGTCTATTATTCGTTTTCGATAAAGTATACTTTTTCATTTTTACAAATTCACAATTTTCACTTTTTTTTAATTTTTAATTCTTGTTTATATTTCATTCGATGATTTTTTAGTAATAATTCTTCATTCATTCATATACATCATAATTAGAATGATTAATATCTGATATACTTCTAATTTAGTTTTTTCTGTAAATTTCTTTTACTATTATAATTCATAATTCATTCTGTATATTGATACATTTTTGATTCATTGTTATCTATATTATTCGTTTTCGATAAAGTATACTTTTTCATCTTTACAAATTCACAATTTTCACTTTTTTTTAATTTTTAATTCTTGTTTATATTTTATTCGATGATTTTTTATTAATAATTCTTCATTCATTTATATACATCATAATTAGAATGATTAATATCTGATATACTTCTAATTTAGTTTTTTCTGTAAATTTCTTTTACTATTATAATTCATAATTCTGTATATTGATACATTTTTGATTCATTGTTATCTATATTATTCGTTTTCGATATTGCATACTTTTTCATTTTTACAAATTCACAATTTTCACTTTTTTTTAATTTTTAATTCTTGTTTATATTTCATTCGATGATTTTTTATTAATAATTATTCATTCATTTATATACATCATAATTAGAATGATAAATATCTGAAATACTTCTAATTTAGTTTTTTCTGTAAATTTCTTTTACTATTATTATTCATAATTCATTCTGTATATTGATACATATTTGATTCATTGTTATCTATATTATTCGTTTTGGATAAAGTTTACTTTTTCATTTTTACAAATTCACAATTTTCACTTTTTTTTAATTTTTAATTCTTGTTTATATTTCATTCGATGATTTTTTATTAATAATTATTCATTCATTTATATACATTATAATTAGAATGATTAATATCTGAAATACTTCTAATTTAGTTTTTTCTGTAAATTTCTTTTACTATTATAATTCATTATTCATTCAGTATATTGATACATTTTTGATTCAAGAATTATCATGACTGGATAATTTTTCGTATTTTTATAATTTTGTTACATTTACAACACTATTTTGTTTAAATCTGATAGTGAATCTTGTAACAATGTTTTTAAAACATTTCCCATTACTTGTTGAACTAAAAAGTAATCTGCTTCATTGTTATCAATATTATTCGTTTTAGTGTTTGCAAACTTTATCATGTCTTCGATTCAATAATTTTTCTTTGTTTTTTTTTTACGCAATGGTTTTTAACTAACTATATAACTATATTTTAAAGCATTTGAAATCGTTTTCCTATATAGTTACGAATATAGCTGTTTTCTAATTACTTTATTGAACGCTTTAATGAAACAACTAACAGTTTTTACAAATAATTATTCATAGATCTGTTTTTTTGTAAACAATGTTGAACTGTTGATTATATGTTGTTTATAGTCTTAGTATAATAAATTCTTAATGTGCTTCTACATTTTGAAAAAAGCATTCAGTAAAAGTTATTTTTTTTTTGGTTTTTTACTCACATTCTTTTATTTGCAGATAGAAATATTGTAAATGGGAAGAAACAGTTTCAATTCATTCACCGTACACCAGGAACGTCCAGATGAACTGTATACTATAGCGTTCCAATTTGCTGGTACGGACTGTTACTTGATGGCGACTTATTGTGTACTTTTAGTATTTATTATTTTATTTTTAAGGAAACTCTCTAAATATTTTTTTATTTTTTATTGTCATAAACATAAATTTTTTAAATAACTCATTTTAACTTCTGCTCTACATTATAAATAAAATAATAAGGTATCAATTTTTTATTCAGAAAAAATTCCATTAAGTGTATACATTTTTGATTCATGTTTTATAGAGGTCAGGTAATTTTTTGAATGTTTATTCTTTTTTAATATTTAAAACATTATTTTGCATTCAGTAGACATAGAATCTTATAACAATGTATTTAAAAACAATTCCCATTTCTTGATAAATTCATAAAGTAATCAGTTTCATTGTAATGTCTATTATTCGTTTTCGATAAAGTATACTTTTTCATTTTTACAAATTCACAATTTTCACTTTTTTTTAATTTTTAATTCTTGTTTATATTTCATTCGATGATTTTTTAGTAATAATTCTTCATTCATTCATATACATCATAATTAGAATGATTAATATCTGATATACTTCTAATTTAGTTTTTTCTGTAAATTTCTTTTACTATTATAATTCATAATTCATTCTGTATATTGATACATTTTTGATTCATTGTTATCTATATTATTCGTTTTCGATAAAGTATACTTTTTCATTTTTACAAATTCACAATTTTCACTTTTTTTTAATTTTTAATTCTTGTTTATATTTCATTCGATGATTTTTTAGTAATAATTCTTCATTCATTCATATACATCATAATTAGAATGATTAATATCTGATATACTTCTAATTTAGTTTTTTCTGTAAATTTCTTTTACTATTATAATTCATAATTCATTCTGTATATTGATACATTTTTGATTCATTGTTATCTATATTATTTGTTTTCGATAAAGTATACTTTTTCATTTTTACAAATTCACAATTTTCACTTTTTTTTAATTTTTAATTCTTGTTTATATTTTATTCGATGATTTTTTATTAATAATTCTTCATTCATTTATAAACATCATAATTAGAATGATTAATATCTGATATACTTCTAATTTAGTTTTTTCTGTAAATTTCTTTTACTATTATAATTCATAATTCTGTATATTGATACATTTTTGATTCATTGTTATCTATATTATTCGTTTTCGATATTGCATACTTTTTCATTTTTATAAATTCACAATTTTCACTTTTTTTTAATTTTTAATTCTTGTTTATATTTCATTCGATGATTTTTTATTAATAATTATTCATTCATTTATATACATCATAATTAGAATGATTAATATCTGAAATACTTCTAATATAGTTTTTTCTGTAAATTTCTTTTACTATTATAATTCATAATTCATTCTGTATATTGATACATTTTTGATACATTGTTATCTATGTTATTCGTTTTCGATAAAGTATACTTTTTCATTTTTACAAATTCACAATTTTCACTTTTTTTTAATTTTTAATTCTTGTTTATATTTCATTCGATGATTTTTTATTAATAATTCTTCATTCATTTATATACATCATAATTAGAATGATTAATATCTGAAATACTTCTAATTTAGTTTTTTCTGTAAATTTCTTTTACTATTATTATTCATAATTCATTCTGTATATTGATACATATTTGATTCATTGTTATCTATATTATTCGTTTTGGATAAAGTATACTTTTTCATTTTTACAAATTCACAATTTTCACTTTTTTTTAATTTTTAATTCTTGTTTATATTTCATTCGATGATTTTTTATTAATAATTATTCATTCATTTATATACATTATAATTAGAATGATTAATATCTGAAATACTTCTAATTTAGTTTTTTCTGTAAATTTCTTTTACTATTATAATTCATAATTCATTCAGTATATTGATACATTTTTGATTCAAGAATTATCATGACTGGATAATTTTTCGTATTTTTATAATTTTGTTACATTTACAACACTATTTTGTTTAAATCTGATAGTGAATCTTGTAACAATGTTTTTAAAACATTTCCCATTACTTGTTGAACTAAAAAGTAATCTGCTTCATTGTTATCAATATTATTCGTTTTAGTGTTTGCAAACATTATCATGTCTTCGATTCAATAATTTTTCTTTGTTTTTTTTTTACGCAATGGTTTTTAAATTATTATATTACTATATTTTAAAGCATTTGAAATCGTTTTTCTATATAGTTACGAATATAGCTGTTTTCTAATTACTTTATTGAACGCTTTAATGAAACAACTAACAGTTTTTACAAATAATTATTCATAGATCTGTTTTTTTGTAAACAATGTTGAACTGTTGATTATATGTTGTTTATAGTCTTAGTATAATAAATTCTTAATGTGCTTCTACATTTTGAAAAAAGCATTCAGTAAAAGTTATTTTTTTTTTGGTTTTTTACTCACATTCTTTTATTTGCAGATAGAAATATTGTAAATGGGAAGAAACAGTTTCAATTCATTCACCGTACACCAGGAACGTCCAGATGAACTGTATACTATAGCGTTCCAATTTGCTGGTACGGACTGTTACTTGATGGCGACTTATTGTGTACTTTTAGTATTTATTATTTTATTTTTAAGGAAACTCTCCAAATATTTTTTTATTTTTTATTGTCATAAACATAAATTTTTTAAATAACTCATTTTAACTTCTGCTCTACATTATAAATAAAATAATAAGGTATCAATTTTTTATTCAGAAAAAATTCCATTAAGTGTATACATTTTTGATTCATGTTTTATAGAGGTCAGGTAATTTTTTGAATGTTTATTCTTTTTTAATATTTAAAACATTATTTTGCATTCAGTAGACATAGAATCTTATAACAATGTATTTAAAAACAATTCCCATTTCTTGATAAATTCATAAAGTAATCAGTTTCATTGTTATGTCTATTATTCGTTTTCGATAAAGTATACTTTTTCATTTTTACAAATTCACAATTTTCACTTTTTTTTAATTTTTAATTCTTGTTTATATTTCATTCGATGATTTTTTAGTAATAATTCTTCATTCATTCATATACATCATAATTAGAATGATTAATATCTGATATACTTCTAATTTAGTTTTTTCTGTAAATTTCTTTTACTATTATAATTCATAATTCATTCTGTATATTGATACATTTTTGATTCATTGTTATCTATATTATTCGTTTTCGATAAAGTATACTTTTTCATTTTTACAAATTCACAATTTTCACTTTTTTTTAATTTTTAATTCTTGTTTATATTTTATTCGATGATTTTTTATTAATAATTCTTCATTCATTTATATACATCATAATTAGAATGATTAATATCTGATATACTATTCTAATTTAGTTTTTTCTGTAAATTTCTTTTACTATTATAATTCATAATTCTGTATATTGATACATTTTTGATTCATTGTTATCTATATTATTCGTTTTCGATATTGCATACTTTTTCATTTTTACAAATTCACAATTTTCACTTTTTTTTAATTTTTAATTCTTGTTTATATTTCATTCGATGATTTTTTATTAATAATTATTCATTCATTTATATACATCATAATTAGAATGATTAATATCTGAAATACTTCTAATATAGTTTTTTCTGTAAATTTCTTTTACTATTATAATTCATAATTCATTCTGTATATTGATACATTTTTGATTCATTGTTATCTATGTTATTCGTTTTCGATAAAGTATACTTTTTCATTTTTACAAATTCACAATTTTCACTTTTTTTTAATTTTTAATTCTTGTTTATATTTCATTCGATGATTTTTTATTAATAATTCTTCATTCATTTATATACATCATAATTAGAATGATAAATATCTGAAATACTTCTAATTTAGTTTTTTCTGTAAATTTCTTTTACTATTATTATTCATAATTCATTCTGTATATTGATACATATTTGATTCATTGTTATCTATATTATTCGTTTTGGATAAAGTATACTTTTTCATTTTTACAAATTCACAATTTTCACTTTTTTTTAATTTTTAATTCTTGTTTATATTTCATTCGATGATTTTTTATTAATAATTATTCATTCATTTATATACATTATAATTAGAATGATTAATATCTGAAATACTTCTAATTTAGTTTTTTCTGTAAATTTCTTTTACTATTATAATTCATTATTCATTCAGTATATTGATACATTTTTGATTCAAGAATTATCATGACTGGATAATTTTTCGTATTTTTATAATTTTGTTACATTTACAACACTATTTTGTTTAAATCTGATAGTGAATCTTGTAACAATGTTTTTAAAACATTTCCCATTACTTGTTGAACTAAAAAGTAATCTGCTTCATTGTTATCAATATTATTCGTTTTAGTGTTTGCAAACTTTATCATGTCTTCGATTCAATAATTTTTCTTTGTTTTTTTTTTACGCAATGGTTTTTAACTAACTATATAACTATATTTTATAGCATTTGAAATCGTTTTCCTATATAGTTACGAATATAGCTGTTTTCTAATTACTTTATTGAACGCTTTAATGAAACAACTAACAGTTTTTACAAATAATTATTCATAGATCTGTTTTTTTGTACACAATGTTGAACTGTTGATTATATGTTGTTTATAGTCTTAGGATAATAAATTCTTAATGTGCATCTACATTTTGAAAAAAGCATTCAGTAAAAGTTATTTTTTTTTTTGGTTTTTTACTCACATTCTTTTATTTGCAGATAGAAATATTGTAAATGGGAAGAAACAGTTTCAATTCATTCACCGTACACCAGGAACGTCCAGATGAACTGTAGACTATAGCGTTCCACTTTGCTGGTACGGACTGTTACTTGATGGCGACTTATTGTGTACTTTTAGTATTTATTATTTTATTTTTAAGGAAACTCTCCAAATATTTTTTTATTTTTTATTGTCATAAACATAAATTTTTTAAATAACTCATTTTAACTTCTGCTCTACATTATAAATAAAATAATAAGGTATCAATTTTTTATTCAGAAAAAATTCCATTAAGTGTATACATTTTTGATTCATGTTTTATAGAGGTCAGGTAATTTTTTGAATGTTTATTCTTTTTTAATATTTAAAACATTATTTTGCATTCAGTAGACATAGAATCTTATAACAATGTATTTAAAAACAATTCCCATTTCTTGATAAATTCATAAAGTAATCAGTTTCATTGTTATGTCTATTATTCGTTTTCGATAAAGTATACTTTTTCATTTTTACAAATTCACAATTTTCACTTTTTTTTAATTTTTAATTCTTGTTTATATTTCATTCGATGATTTTTTAGTAATAATTCTTCATTCATTCATATACATCATAATTAGAATGATTAATATCTGATATACTTCTAATTTAGTTTTTTCTGTAAATTTCTTTTACTATTATAATTCATAATTCATTCTGTATATTGATACATTTTTGATTCATTGTTATCTATATTATTCGTTTTCGATAAAGTATACTTTTTCATTTTTACAAATTCACAATTTTCACTTTTTTTTAATTTTTAATTCTTGTTTATATTTCATTCGATGATTTTTTAGTAATAATTCTTCATTCATTCATATACATCATAATTAGAATGATTAATATCTGATATACTTCTAATTTAGTTTTTTCTGTAAATTTCTTTTACTATTATAATTCATAATTCATTCTGTATATTGATACATTTTTGATTCATTGTTATCTATATTATTCGTTTTCGATAAAGTATACTTTTTCATTTTTACAAATTCACAATTTTCACTTTTTTTTAATTTTTAATTCTTGTTTATATTTTATTCGATGATTTTTTATTAATAATTCTTCATTCATTTATAAACATCATAATTAGAATGATTAATATCTGATATACTTCTAATTTAGTTTTTTCTGTAAATTTCTTTTACTATTATAATTCATAATTCTGTATATTGATACATTTTTGATTCATTGTTATCTATATTATTCGTTTTCGATATTGCATACTTTTTCATTTTTATAAATTCACAATTTTCACTTTTTTTTAATTTTTAATTCTTGTTTATATTTCATTCGATGATTTTTTATTAATAATTATTCATTCATTTATATACATCATAATTAGAATGATTAATATCTGAAATACTTCTAATATAGTTTTTTCTGTAAATTTCTTTTACTATTATAATTCATAATTCATTCTGTATATTGATACATTTTTGATACATTGTTATCTATGTTATTCGTTTTCGATAAAGTATACTTTTTCATTTTTACAAATTCACAATTTTCACTTTTTTTTAATTTTTAATTCTTGTTTATATTTCATTCGATGATTTTTTATTAATAATTCTTCATTCATTTATATACATCATAATTAGAATGATTAATATCTGAAATACTTCTAATTTAGTTTTTTCTGTAAATTTCTTTTACTATTATTATTCATAATTCATTCTGTATATTGATACATATTTGATTCATTGTTATCTATATTATTCGTTTTGGATAAAGTATACTTTTTCATTTTTACAAATTCACAATTTTCACTTTTTTTTAATTTTTAATTCTTGTTTATATTTCATTCGATGATTTTTTATTAATAATTATTCATTCATTTATATACATTATAATTAGAATGATTAATATCTGAAATACTTCTAATTTAGTTTTTTCTGTAAATTTCTTTTACTATTATAATTCATAATTCATTCAGTATATTGATACATTTTTGATTCAAGAATTATCATGACTGGATAATTTTTCGTATTTTTATAATTTTGTTACATTTACAACACTATTTTGTTTAAATCTGATAGTGAATCTTGTAACAATGTTTTTAAAACATTTCCCATTACTTGTTGAACTAAAAAGTAATCTGCTTCATTGTTATCAATATTATTCGTTTTAGTGTTTGCAAACTTTATCATGTCTTCGATTCAATAATTTTTCTTTGTTTTTTTTTTACGCAATGGTTTTTAACTAACTATATAACTATATTTTAAAGCATTTGAAATCGTTTTCCTATATAGTTACGAATATAGCTGTTTTCTAATTACTTTATTGAACGCTTTAATGAAACAACTAACAGTTTTTACAAATAATTATTCATAGATCTGTTTTTTTGTAAACAATGTTGAACTGTTGATTATATGTTGTTTATAGTCTTAGTATAATAAATTCTTAATGTGCTTCTACATTTTGAAAAAAGCATTCAGTAAAAGTTATTTTTTTTTTGGTTTTTTACTCACATTCTTTTATTTGCAGATAGAAATATTGTAAATGGGAAGAAACAGTTTCAATTCATTCACCGTACACCAGGAACGTCCAGATGAACTGTATACTATAGCGTTCCAATTTGCTGGTACGGACTGTTACTTGATGGCGACTTATTGTGTACTTTTAGTATTTATTATTTTATTTTTAAGGAAACTCTCTAAATATTTTTTTATTTTTTATTGTCATAAACATAAATTTTTTAAATAACTCATTTTAACTTCTGCTCTACATTATAAATAAAATAATAAGGTATCAATTTTTTATTCAGAAAAAATTCCATTAAGTGTATACATTTTTGATTCATGTTTTATAGAGGTCAGGTAATTTTTTGAATGTTTATTCTTTTTTAATATTTAAAACATTATTTTGCATTCAGTAGACATAGAATCTTATAACAATGTATTTAAAAACAATTCCCATTTCTTGATAAATTCATAAAGTAATCAGTTTCATTGTTATGTCTATTATTCGTTTTCGATAAAGTATACTTTTTCATTTTTACAAATTCACAATTTTCACCTTTTTTTAATTTTTAATTCTTGTTTATATTTCATTCGATGATTTTTTAGTAATAATTCTTCATTCATTCATATACATCATAATTAGAATGATTAATATCTGAAATACTTCTAATTTAGTTTTTTCTGTAAATTTCTTTTACTATTATAATTCATAATTCATTCTGTATATTGATACATTTTTGATTCATTGTTATCTATATTATTCGTTTTCGATAAAGTATACTTTTTCATTTTTACAAATTCACAATTTTCACTTTTTTTTAATTTTTAATTCTTGTTTATATTTTATTCGATGATTTTTTATTAATAATTCTTCATTCATTTATATACATCATAATTAGAATGATTAATATCTGAAATACTTCTAATTTAGTTTTTTCTGTAAATTTCTTTTACTATTATAATTCATAATTCATTCTGTATATTGATACATTTTTGATTCATTGTTATCTATGTTATTCGTTTTCGATAAAGTATACTTTTTCATTTTTACAAATTCACAATTTTCACTTTTTTTTAATTTTTAATTCTTGTTTATATTTCATTCGATGATTTTTTATTAATATTTCTTCATTCATTTATATACATCATAATTAGAATGATTAATATCTGATATACTTCTAATTTAGTTTTTTCTGTAAATTTCTTTTACTATTATAATTCATAATTCATTCAGTATATTGATACATTTTTGATTCAAGAATTATCATGACTGGATAATTTTTCGTATTTTTATAATTTTGTTACATTTACAACACTATTTTGTTTAAATCTGATAGTGAATCTTGTAACAATGTTTTTAAAACATTTCCCATTACTTGTTGAACTAAAAAGTAATCTGCTTCATTGTTATCAATATTATTCGTTTTAGTGTTTGCAAACTTTATCATGTCTTCGATTCAATAATTTTTCTTTGTTTTTTTTTTACGCAATGGTTTTTAACTAACTATATAACTATATTTTATAGCATTTGAAATCGTTTTCCTATATAGTTACGAATATAGCTGTTTTCTAATTACTTTATTGAACGCTTTAATGAAACAACTAACAGTTTTTACAAATAATTATTCATAGATCTGTTTTTTTGTACACAATGTTGAACTGTTGATTATATGTTGTTTATAGTCTTAGGATAATAAATTCTTAATGTGCATCTACATTTTGAAAAAAGCATTCAGTAAAAGTTATTTTTTTTTTTGGTTTTTTACTCACATTCTTTTATTTGCAGATAGAAATATTGTAAATGGGAAGAAACAGTTTCAATTCATTCACCGTACACCAGGAACGTCCAGATGAACTGTAGACTATAGCGTTCCACTTTGCTGGTACGGACTGTTACTTGATGGCGACTTATTGTGTACTTTTAGTATTTATTATTTTATTTTTAAGGAAACTCTCCAAATATTTTTTTATTTTTTATTGTCATAAACATAAATTTTTTAAATAACTCATTTTAACTTCTGCTCTACATTATAAATAAAATAATAAGGTATCAATTTTTTATTCAGAAAAAATTCCATTAAGTGTATACATTTTTGATTCATGTTTTATAGAGGTCAGGTAATTTTTTGAATGTTTATTCTTTTTTAATATTTAAAACATTATTTTGCATTCAGTAGACATAGAATCTTATAACAATGTATTTAAAAACAATTCCCATTTCTTGATAAATTCATAAAGTAATCAGTTTCATTGTTATGTCTATTATTCGTTTTCGATAAAGTATACTTTTTCATTTTTACAAATTCACAATTTTCACTTTTTTTTAATTTTTAATTCTTGTTTATATTTCATTCGATGATTTTTTAGTAATAATTCTTCATTCATTCATATACATCATAATTAGAATGATTAATATCTGATATACTTCTAATTTAGTTTTTTCTGTAAATTTCTTTTACTATTATAATTCATAATTCATTCTGTATATTGATACATTTTTGATTCATTGTTATCTATATTATTCGTTTTCGATAAAGTATACTTTTTCATTTTTACAAATTCACAATTTTCACTTTTTTTTAATTTTTAATTCTTGTTTATATTTCATTCGATGATTTTTTAGTAATAATTCTTCATTCATTCATATACATCATAATTAGAATGATTAATATCTGATATACTTCTAATTTAGTTTTTTCTGTAAATTTCTTTTACTATTATAATTCATAATTCATTCTGTATATTGATACATTTTTGATTCATTGTTATCTATATTATTCGTTTTCGATAAAGTATACTTTTTCATTTTTACAAATTCACAATTTTCACTTTTTTTTAATTTTTAATTCTTGTTTATATTTTATTCGATGATTTTTTATTAATAATTCTTCATTCATTTATAAACATCATAATTAGAATGATTAATATCTGATATACTTCTAATTTAGTTTTTTCTGTAAATTTCTTTTACTATTATAATTCATAATTCTGTATATTGATACATTTTTGATTCATTGTTATCTATATTATTCGTTTTCGATATTGCATACTTTTTCATTTTTATAAATTCACAATTTTCACTTTTTTTTAATTTTTAATTCTTGTTTATATTTCATTCGATGATTTTTTATTAATAATTATTCATTCATTTATATACATCATAATTAGAATGATTAATATCTGAAATACTTCTAATATAGTTTTTTCTGTAAATTTCTTTTACTATTATAATTCATAATTCATTCTGTATATTGATACATTTTTGATACATTGTTATCTATGTTATTCGTTTTCGATAAAGTATACTTTTTCATTTTTACAAATTCACAATTTTCACTTTTTTTTAATTTTTAATTCTTGTTTATATTTCATTCGATGATTTTTTATTAATAATTCTTCATTCATTTATATACATCATAATTAGAATGATTAATATCTGAAATACTTCTAATTTAGTTTTTTCTGTAAATTTCTTTTACTATTATTATTCATAATTCATTCTGTATATTGATACATATTTGATTCATTGTTATCTATATTATTCGTTTTGGATAAAGTATACTTTTTCATTTTTACAAATTCACAATTTTCACTTTTTTTTAATTTTTACTTCTTGTTTATATTTCATTCGATGATTTTTTATTAATAATTATTCATTCATTTATATACATTATAATTAGAATGATTAATATCTGAAATACTTCTAATTTAGTTTTTTCTGTAAATTTCTTTTACTATTATAATTCATAATTCATTCAGTATATTGATACATTTTTGATTCAAGAATTATCATGACTGGATAATTTTTCGTATTTTTATAATTTTGTTACATTTACAACACTATTTTGTTTAAATCTGATAGTGAATCTTGTAACAATGTTTTTAAAACATTTCCCATTACTTGTTGAACTAAAAAGTAATCTGCTTCATTGTTATCAATATTATTCGTTTTAGTGTTTGCAAACTTTATCATGTCTTCGATTCAATAATTTTTCTTTGTTTTTTTTTTACGCAATGGTTTTTAACTAACTATATAACTATATTTTAAAGCATTTGAAATCGTTTTCCTATATAGTTACGAATATAGCTGTTTTCTAATTACTTTATTGAACGCTTTAATGAAACAACTAACAGTTTTTACAAATAATTATTCATAGATCTGTTTTTTTGTAAACAATGTTGAACTGTTGATTATATGTTGTTTATAGTCTTAGTATAATAAATTCTTAATGTGCTTCTACATTTTGAAAAAAGCATTCAGTAAAAGTTATTTTTTTTTTGGTTTTTTACTCACATTCTTTTATTTGCAGATAGAAATATTGTAAATGGGAAGAAACAGTTTCAATTCATTCACCGTACACCAGGAACGTCCAGATGAACTGTATACTATAGCGTTCCAATTTGCTGGTACGGACTGTTACTTGATGGCGACTTATTGTGTACTTTTAGTATTTATTATTTTATTTTTAAGGAAACTCTCTAAATATTTTTTTATTTTTTATTGTCATAAACATAAATTTTTTAAATAACTCATTTTAACTTCTGCTCTACATTATAAATAAAATAATAAGGTATCAATTTTTTATTCAGAAAAAATTCCATTAAGTGTATACATTTTTGATTCATGTTTTATAGAGGTCAGGTAATTTTTTGAATGTTTATTCTTTTTTAATATTTAAAACATTATTTTGCATTCAGTAGACATAGAATCTTATAACAATGTATTTAAAAACAATTCCCATTTCTTGATAAATTCATAAAGTAATCAGTTTCATTGTTATGTCTATTATTCGTTTTCGATAAAGTATACTTTTTCATTTTTACAAATTCACAATTTTCACCTTTTTTTAATTTTTAATTCTTGTTTATATTTCATTCGATGATTTTTTAGTAATAATTCTTCATTCATTCATATACATCATAATTAGAATGATTAATATCTGATATACTTCTAATTTAGTTTTTTCTGTAAATTTCTTTTACTATTATAATTCATAATTCTGTATATTGATACATTTTTGATTCATTGTTATCTATATTATTCGTTTTCGATATTGCATACTTTTTCATTTTTACAAATTCACAATTTTCACTTTTTTTTAATTTTTAATTCTTGTTTATATTTCATTCGATGATTTTTTATTAATAATTATTCATTCATTTATATACATCATAATTAGAATGATTAATATCTGAAATACTTCTAATATAGTTTTTTCTGTAAATTTCTTTTACTATTATAATTCATAATTCATTCTGTATATTGATACATTTTTGATTCATTGTTATCTATGTTATTCGTTTTCGATAAAGTATACTTTTTCATTTTTACAAATTCACAATTTTCACTTTTTTTTAATTTTTAATTCTTGTTTATATTTCATTCGATGATTTTTTATTAATAATTCTTCATTCATTTATATACATCATAATTAGAATGATAAATATCTGAAATACTTCTAATTTAGTTTTTTCTGTAAATTTCTTTTACTATTATTATTCATAATTCATTCTGTATATTGATACATATTTGATTCATTGTTATCTATATTATTCGTTTTGGATAAAGTATACTTTTTCATTTTTACAAATTCACAATTTTCACTTTTTTTTAATTTTTAATTCTTGTTTATATTTCATTCGATGATTTTTTATTAATAATTATTCATTCATTTATATACATTATAATTAGAATGATTAATATCTGAAATACTTCTAATTTAGTTTTTTCTGTAAATTTCTTTTACTATTATAATTCATTATTCATTCAGTATATTGATACATTTTTGATTCAAGAATTATCATGACTGGATAATTTTTCGTATTTTTATAATTTTGTTACATTTACAACACTATTTTGTTTAAATCTGATAGTGAATCTTGTAACAATGTTTTTAAAACATTTCCCATTACTTGTTGAACTAAAAAGTAATCTGCTTCATTGTTATCAATATTATTCGTTTTAGTGTTTGCAAACTTTATCATGTCTTCGATTCAATAATTTTTCTTTGTTTTTTTTTTACGCAATGGTTTTTAACTAACTATATAACTATATTTTAAAGCATTTGAAATCGTTTTCCTATATAGTTACGAATATAGCTGTTTTCTAATTACTTTATTGAACGCTTTAATGAAACAACTAACAGTTTTTACAAATAATTATTCATAGATCTGTTTTTTTGTAAACAATGTTGAACTGTTGATTATATGTTGTTTATAGTCTTAGTATAATAAATTCTTAATGTGCTTCTACATTTTGAAAAAAGCATTCAGTAAAAGTTATTTTTTTTTTGGTTTTTTACTCACATTCTTTTATTTGCAGATAGAAATATTGTAAATGGGAAGAAACAGTTTCAATTCATTCACCGTACACCAGGAACGTCCAGATGAACTGTATACTATAGCGTTCCAATTTGCTGGTACGGACTGTTACTTGATGGCGACTTATTGTGTACTTTTAGTATTTATTATTTTATTTTTAAGGAAACTCTCTAAATATTTTTTTATTTTTTATTGTCATAAACATAAATTTTTTAAATAACTCATTTTAACTTCTGCTCTACATTATAAATAAAATAATAAGGTATCAATTTTTTATTCAGAAAAAATTCCATTAAGTGTATACATTTTTGATTCATGTTTTATAGAGGTCAGGTAATTTTTTGAATGTTTATTCTTTTTTAATATTTAAAACATTATTTTGCATTCAGTAGACATAGAATCTTATAACAATGTATTTAAAAACAATTCCCATTTCTTGATAAATTCATAAAGTAATCAGTTTCATTGTTATGTCTATTATTCGTTTTCGATAAAGTATACTTTTTCATTTTTACAAATTCACAATTTTCACTTTTTTTTAATTTTTAATTCTTGTTTATATTTCATTCGATGATTTTTTAGTAATAATTCTTCATTCATTCATATACATCATAATTAGAATGATTAATATCTGATATACTTCTAATTTAGTTTTTTCTGTAAATTTCTTTTACTATTATAATTCATAATTCATTCTGTATATTGATACATTTTTGATTCATTGTTATCTATATTATTCGTTTTCGATAAAGTATACTTTTTCATTTTTACAAATTCACAATTTTCACTTTTTTTTAATTTTTAATTCTTGTTTATATTTCATTCGATGATTTTTTAGTAATAATTCTTCATTCATTCATATACATCATAATTAGAATGATTAATATCTGATATACTTCTAATTTAGTTTTTTCTGTAAATTTCTTTTACTATTATAATTCATAATTCATTCTGTATATTGATACATTTTTGATTCATTGTTATCTATATTATTCGTTTTCGATAAAGTATACTTTTTCATTTTTACAAATTCACAATTTTCACTTTTTTTTAATTTTTAATTCTTGTTTATATTTTATTCGATGATTTTTTATTAATAATTCTTCATTCATTTATAAACATCATAATTAGAATGATTAATATCTGATATACTTCTAATTTAGTTTTTTCTGTAAATTTCTTTTACTATTATAATTCATAATTCTGTATATTGATACATTTTTGATTCATTGTTATCTATATTATTCGTTTTCGATATTGCATACTTTTTCATTTTTATAAATTCACAATTTTCACTTTTTTTTAATTTTTAATTCTTGTTTATATTTCATTCGATGATTTTTTATTAATAATTATTCATTCATTTATATACATCATAATTAGAATGATTAATATCTGAAATACTTCTAATATAGTTTTTTCTGTAAATTTCTTTTACTATTATAATTCATAATTCATTCTGTATATTGATACATTTTTGATACATTGTTATCTATGTTATTCGTTTTCGATAAAGTATACTTTTTCATTTTTACAAATTCACAATTTTCACTTTTTTTTAATTTTTAATTCTTGTTTATATTTCATTCGATGATTTTTTATTAATAATTCTTCATTCATTTATATACATCATAATTAGAATGATTAATATCTGAAATACTTCTAATTTAGTTTTTTCTGTAAATTTCTTTTACTATTATTATTCATAATTCATTCTGTATATTGATACATATTTGATTCATTGTTATCTATATTATTCGTTTTGGATAAAGTATACTTTTTCATTTTTACAAATTCACAATTTTCACTTTTTTTTAATTTTTAATTCTTGTTTATATTTCATTCGATGATTTTTTATTAATAATTATTCATTCATTTATATACATTATAATTAGAATGATTAATATCTGAAATACTTCTAATTTAGTTTTTTCTGTAAATTTCTTTTACTATTATAATTCATAATTCATTCAGTATATTGATACATTTTTGATTCAAGAATTATCATGACTGGATAATTTTTCGTATTTTTATAATTTTGTTACATTTACAACACTATTTTGTTTAAATCTGATAGTGAATCTTGTAACAATGTTTTTAAAACATTTCCCATTACTTGTTGAACTAAAAAGTAATCTGCTTCATTGTTATCAATATTATTCGTTTTAGTGTTTGCAAACTTTATCATGTCTTCGATTCAATAATTTTTCTTTGTTTTTTTTTTACGCAATGGTTTTTAACTAACTATATAACTATATTTTAAAGCATTTGAAATCGTTTTCCTATATAGTTACGAATATAGCTGTTTTCTAATTACTTTATTGAACGCTTTAATGAAACAACTAACAGTTTTTACAAATAATTATTCATAGATCTGTTTTTTTGTAAACAATGTTGAACTGTTGATTATATGTTGTTTATAGTCTTAGTATAATAAATTCTTAATGTGCTTCTACATTTTGAAAAAAGCATTCAGTAAAAGTTATTTTTTTTTTGGTTTTTTACTCACATTCTTTTATTTGCAGATAGAAATATTGTAAATGGGAAGAAACAGTTTCAATTCATTCACCGTACACCAGGAACGTCCAGATGAACTGTATACTATAGCGTTCCAATTTGCTGGTACGGACTGTTACTTGATGGCGACTTATTGTGTACTTTTAGTATTTATTATTTTATTTTTAAGGAAACTCTCTAAATATTTTTTTATTTTTTATTGTCATAAACATAAATTTTTTAAATAACTCATTTTAACTTCTGCTCTACATTATAAATAAAATAATAAGGTATCAATTTTTTATTCAGAAAAAATTCCATTAAGTGTATACATTTTTGATTCATGTTTTATAGAGGTCAGGTAATTTTTTGAATGTTTATTCTTTTTTAATATTTAAAACATTATTTTGCATTCAGTAGACATAGAATCTTATAACAATGTATTTAAAAACAATTCCCATTTCTTGATAAATTCATAAAGTAATCAGTTTCATTGTTATGTCTATTATTCGTTTTCGATAAAGTATACTTTTTCATTTTTACAAATTCACAATTTTCACCTTTTTTTAATTTTTAATTCTTGTTTATATTTCATTCGATGATTTTTTAGTAATAATTCTTCATTCATTCATATACATCATAATTAGAATGATTAATATCTGATATACTTCTAATTTAGTTTTTTCTGTAAATTTCTTTTACTATTATAATTCATAATTCTGTATATTGATACATTTTTGATTCATTGTTATCTATATTATTCGTTTTCGATATTGCATACTTTTTCATTTTTACAAATTCACAATTTTCACTTTTTTTTAATTTTTAATTCTTGTTTATATTTCATTCGATGATTTTTTATTAATAATTATTCATTCATTTATATACATCATAATTAGAATGATTAATATCTGAAATACTTCTAATATAGTTTTTTCTGTAAATTTCTTTTACTATTATAATTCATAATTCATTCTGTATATTGATACATTTTTGATTCATTGTTATCTATGTTATTCGTTTTCGATAAAGTATACTTTTTCATTTTTACAAATTCACAATTTTCACTTTTTTTTAATTTTTAATTCTTGTTTATATTTCATTCGATGATTTTTTATTAATAATTCTTCATTCATTTATATACATCATAATTAGAATGATAAATATCTGAAATACTTCTAATTTAGTTTTTTCTGTAAATTTCTTTTACTATTATTATTCATAATTCATTCTGTATATTGATACATATTTGATTCATTGTTATCTATATTATTCGTTTTGGATAAAGTATACTTTTTCATTTTTACAAATTCACAATTTTCACTTTTTTTTAATTTTTAATTCTTGTTTATATTTCATTCGATGATTTTTTATTAATAATTATTCATTCATTTATATACATTATAATTAGAATGATTAATATCTGAAATACTTCTAATTTAGTTTTTTCTGTAAATTTCTTTTACTATTATAATTCATTATTCATTCAGTATATTGATACATTTTTGATTCAAGAATTATCATGACTGGATAATTTTTCGTATTTTTATAATTTTGTTACATTTACAACACTATTTTGTTTAAATCTGATAGTGAATCTTGTAACAATGTTTTTAAAACATTTCCCATTACTTGTTGAACTAAAAAGTAATCTGCTTCATTGTTATCAATATTATTCGTTTTAGTGTTTGCAAACTTTATCATGTCTTCGATTCAATAATTTTTCTTTGTTTTTTTTTTACGCAATGGTTTTTAACTAACTATATAACTATATTTTAAAGCATTTGAAATCGTTTTCCTATATAGTTACGAATATAGCTGTTTTCTAATTACTTTATTGAACGCTTTAATGAAACAACTAACAGTTTTTACAAATAATTATTCATAGATCTGTTTTTTTGTAAACAATGTTGAACTGTTGATTATATGTTGTTTATAGTCTTAGTATAATAAATTCTTAATGTGCTTCTACATTTTGAAAAAAGCATTCAGTAAAAGTTATTTTTTTTTTGGTTTTTTACTCACATTCTTTTATTTGCAGATAGAAATATTGTAAATGGGAAGAAACAGTTTCAATTCATTCACCGTACACCAGGAACGTCCAGATGAACTGTATACTATAGCGTTCCAATTTGCTGGTACGGACTGTTACTTGATGGCGACTTATTGTGTACTTTTAGTATTTATTATTTTATTTTTAAGGAAACTCTCTAAATATTTTTTTATTTTATATTGTCATAAACATAAATTTTTTAAATAACTCATTTTAACTTCTGCTCTACATTATAAATAAAATAATAAGGTATCAATTTTTTATTCAGAAAAAATTCCATTAAGTGTATACATTTTTGATTCATGTTTTATAGAGGTCAGGTAATTTTTTGAATGTTTATTCTTTTTTAATATTTAAAACATTATTTTGCATTCAGTAGACATAGAATCTTATAACAATGTATTTAAAAACAATTCCCATTTCTTGATAAATTCATAAAGTAATCAGTTTCATTGTTATGTCTATTATTCGTTTTCGATAAAGTATACTTTTTCATTTTTACAAATTCACAATTTTCACTTTTTTTTAATTTTTAATTCTTGTTTATATTTCATTCGATGATTTTTTAGTAATAATTCTTCATTCATTCATATACATCATAATTAGAATGATTAATATCTGATATACTTCTAATTTAGTTTTTTCTGTAAATTTCTTTTACTATTATAATTCATAATTCATTCTGTATATTGATACATTTTTGATTCATTGTTATCTATATTATTCGTTTTCGATAAAGTATACTTTTTCATTTTTACAAATTCACAATTTTCACTTTTTTTTAATTTTTAATTCTTGTTTATATTTTATTCGATGATTTTTTATTAATAATTCTTCATTCATTTATATACATTATAATTAGAATGATTAATATCTGATATACTTCTAATTTAGTTTTTTCTGTAAATTTCTTTTACTATTATAATTCATAATTCTGTATATTGATACATTTTTGATTCATTGTTATCTATATTATTCGTTTTCGATATTGCATACTTTTTCATTTTTACAAATTCACAATTTTCACTTTTTTTTAATTTTTAATTCTTGTTTATATTTCATTCGATGATTTTTTATTAATAATTATTCATTCATTTATATACATCATAATTAGAATGATAAATATCTGAAATACTTCTAATTTAGTTTTTTCTGTAAATTTCTTTTACTATTATTATTCATAATTCATTCTGTATATTGATACATATTTGATTCATTGTTATCTATATTATTCGTTTTGGATAAAGTATACTTTTTCATTTTTACAAATTCACAATTTTCACTTTTTTTTAATTTTTAATTCTTGTTTATATTTCATTCGATGATTTTTTATTAATAATTATTCATTCATTTATATACATTATAATTAGAATGATTAATATCTGAAATACTTCTAATTTAGTTTTTTCTGTAAATTTCTTTTACTATTATAATTCATTATTCATTCAGTATATTGATACATTTTTGATTCATTGTTATCTATATTATTCGTTTTCGATAAAGTATACTTTTTCATTTTTACAAATTCACAATTTTCACTTTTTTTTAATTTTTAATTCTTGTTTATATTTTATTCGATGATTTTTTATTAATAATTCTTCATTCATTTATATACATCATAATTAGAATGATTAATATCTGATATACTTCTAATTTAGTTTTTTCTGTAAATTTCTTTTACTATTATAATTCATAATTCTGTATATTGATACATTTTTGATTCATTGTTATCTATATTATTCGTTTTCGATATTGCATACTTTTTCATTTTTACAAATTCACAATTTTCACTTTTTTTTAATTTTTAATTCTTGTTTATATTTCATTCGATGATTTTTTATTAATAATTATTCATTCATTTATATTCATCATAATTAGAATGATTAATATCTGAAATACTTCTAATTTAGTTTTTTCTGTAAATTTCTTTTACTATTATAATTCATAATTCATTCTGTATATTGATACATTTTTGATTCATTGTTATCTATGTTATTCGTTTTCGATAAAGTATAATTTTTCATTTTTACAAATTCACAATTTTCACTTTTTTTTAATTTTTAATTCTTGTTTATATTTCATTCGATGATTTTTTATTAATATTTCTTCATTCATTTATATACATCATAATTAGAATGATAAATATCTGAAATACTTCTAATTTAGTTTTTTCTGTAAATTTCTTTTACTATTATAATTCATAATTCATTCAGTATATTGATACATTTTTGATTCATTGTTATCTATGTTATTCGTTTTCGATAAAGTAACTTTTTCATTTTTACAAATTCACAATTTTCACTTTTTTTTAATTTTTAATTCTTGTTTATATTTTATTCGATGATTTTTTATTAATAATTCTTCATTCATTTATATACATCATAATTAGAATGATTAATATCTGAAATACTTCTAATTTAGTTTTTTCTGTAAATTTCTTTTACTATTATAATTCATTATTCATTCTGTATATTGATACATTTTTGATTCATTGTTATCTATATTATTCGTTTTCGATAAAGTATACTTTTTCATTTTTACAAATTCACAATTTTCACTTTTTTTTAATTTTTAATTCTTGATTATATTTCATTCGATGATTTTTTATTAATATTTCTTCATTCATTTATATACATCATAATTAGAATGATAAATATCTGAAATATTTCTAATTTAGTTTTTTCTGTAAATTTCTTTTACTATTATAATTCATAATTCATTCAGTATATTGATACATTTTTGATTCAAGAATTATCATGACTGGATAATTTTTCGTATTTTTTTAATTTTGTTACATTTACAACACTATTTTGTTTAAATCTGATAGTGAATCTTGTAACAATGTTTTTAAAACATTTCCCATTACTTGTTGAACTAAAAAGTAATCTGCTTCATTGTTATCAATATTATTCGTTTTAGTGTTTGCAAACTTTATCATGTCTTCGATTCAATAATTTTTCTTTGTTTTTTTTTTACGCAATGGTTTTTAAATTATTATATTACTATATTTTAAAGCATTTGAAATCGTTTTCCTATATAGTTACGAATATAGCTATTTTCTAATTACTTTATTGAACGCTTTAATGAAACAACTAACAGTTTTTACAAATAATTATTCATAGATCTGTTTTTTTGTACACATTGTTGAACTGTTGATTATATGTTGTTTATAGTCTTAGGATAATAAATTCTTAATGTGCATCTACATTTTGAAAAAAGCATTCAGTAAAAGTTATTTTTTTTTTTGGTTTTTTACTCAAATTCTTTTATTTGCAGATAGAAATATTGTAAATGGGAAGAAACAGTTTCAATTCATTCACCGTACACCAGGAACGTCCAGATGAACTGTAGACTATAGCGTTCCACTTTGCTGGTACGGACTGTTACTTGATGGCGACTTATTGTGTACTTTTAGTATTTATTATTTTATTTTTAAGGAAACTCTCTAAATATTTTTTTATTTTTTATTGTCATAAACATAAATTTTTTAAATAACTCATTTTAACTTCTGCTCTACATTATAAATAAAATAATAAGGTATCAATTTTTTATTCAGAAAAAATTCCATAAAGTGTATACATTTTTGATTCATGTTTTATAGAGGTCAGGTAATTTTTTGAATGTTTATTCTTTTTTAATATTTAAAACATTATTTTGCATTCAGTAGACACAGAATCTTATAACAATGTATTTAAAAACAATTCCCATTTCTTGATAAATTCATAAAGTAAACAGTTTCATTGTTATGTCTATTATTCGTTTTCGATAAAGTATACTTTTTCATTTTTACAAATTCACAATTTTCACTTTTTTTTAATTTTTAATTCTTGTTTATATTTCATTCGATGATTTTTTATTAATAATTCTTCATTCATTCATATACATCATAATTAGAATGATTAATATCTGATATACTTCTAATTTAGTTTTTTTTGTAAATTTCTTTTACTATTATAATTCATAATTCATTCTGTATATTGATACATTTATGATTCATTGTTATCTATATTATTCGTTTTCGATAAAGTATACTTTTTCATTTTTACAAATTCACAATTTTCACTTTTTTTTAATTTTTAATTCTTGTTTATATTTTATTCGATGATTTTTTATTAATAATTCTTCATTCATTTATATACATCATAATTAGAATGATTAATATCTGATATACTTCTAATTTAGTTTTTTCTGTAAATTTCTTTTACTATTATAATTCATAATTCTGTATATTGATACATTTTTGATTCATTGTTATCTATATTATTCGTTTTCGATATTGCATACTTTTTCATTTTTACAAATTCACAATTTTCACTTTTTTTTAATTTTTAATTCTTGTTTATATTTTATTCGATGATTTTTTATTAATAATTCTTCATTCATTTATATACATCATAATTAGAATGATTAATATCTGAAATACTTCTAATTTAGTTTTTTCTGTAAATTTCTTTTACTATTATAATTCATAATTCATTCTGTATATTGATACATTTTTGATTCATTGTTATCTATGTTATTCGTTTTCGATAAAGTATACTTTTTCATTTTTACAAATTCACAATTTTCATTTTTTTTTAATTTTTAATTCTTGTTTATATTTTATTCGATGATTTTTTATTAATAATTCTTCATTCATTTATATACATCATAATTAGAATGATTAATATCTGAAATACTTCTAATTTAGTTTTTTCTGTAAATTTCTTTTACTATTATAATTCCTAATTCTGTATATTGATACATTTTTGATTCATTGTTATCTATATTATTCGTTTTCGATAAAGTATACTTTTTCATTTTTACAAATTCACAATTTTCACTTTTTTTTAATTTTTAATTCTTGTTTATATTTTATTCGATGATTTTTTATTAATAATTCTTCATTCATTTATATACATCATAATTAGAATGATTAATATCTGATATACTTCTAATTTAGTTTTTTCTGTAAATTTCTTTTACTATTATAATTCATAATTCTGTATATTGATACATTTTTGATTCATTGTTATCTATATTATTCGTTTTCGATATTGCATACTTTTTCATTTTTACAAATTCACAATTTTCACTTTTTTTTAATTTTTAATTCTTGTTTATATTTCATTCGATGATTTTTTATTAATAATTATTCATTCATTTATATACATTATAATTAGAATGATTAATATCTGAAATACTTCTAATTTAGTTTTTTCTGTAAATTTCTTTTACTATTATAATTCATAATTCATTCAGTATATTGATACATTTTTGATTCAAGAATTATCATGACTGGATAATTTTTCGTATTTTTATAATTTTGTTACATTTACAACACTATTTTGTTTAAATCTGATAGTGAATCTTGTAACAATGTTTTTAAAACATTTCCCATTACTTGTTGAACTAAAAAGTAATCTGCTTCATTGTTATCAATATTATTCGTTTTAGTGTTTGCAAACTTTATCATGTCTTCGATTCAATAATTTTTCTTTGTTTTTTTTTTACGCAATGGTTTTTAACTAACTATATAACTATATTTTAAAGCATTTGAAATCGTTTTCCTATATAGTTACGAATATAGCTGTTTTCTAATTACTTTATTGAACGCTTTAATGAAACAACTAACAGTTTTTACAAATAATTATTCATAGATCTGTTTTTTTGTAAACAATGTTGAACTGTTGATTATATGTTGTTTATAGTCTTAGTATAATAAATTCTTAATGTGCTTCTACATTTTGAAAAAAGCATTCAGTAAAAGTTATTTTTTTTTTGGTTTTTTACTCACATTCTTTTATTTGCAGATAGAAATATTGTAAATGGGAAGAAACAGTTTCAATTCATTCACCGTACACCAGGAACGTCCAGATGAACTGTATACTATAGCGTTCCAATTTGCTGGTACGGACTGTTACTTGATGGCGACTTATTGTGTACTTTTAGTATTTATTATTTTATTTTTAAGGAAACTCTCTAAATATTTTTTTATTTTTTATTGTCATAAACATAAATTTTTTAAATAACTCATTTTAACTTCTGCTCTACATTATAAATAAAATAATAAGGTATCAATTTTTTATTCAGAAAAAATTCCATTAAGTGTATACATTTTTGATTCATGTTTTATAGAGGTCAGGTAATTTTTTGAATGTTTATTCTTTTTTAATATTTAAAACATTATTTTGCATTCAGTAGACACAGAATCTTATAAGCATGTATTTAAAAACATTTCCCATTTCTTGATAAATTCATAAAGTAATCAGTTTCATTGTTATGTCTATTATTCGTTTTCGATAAAGTATACTTTTTCATTTTTACAAATTCACAATTTTCACTTTTTTTTAATTTTTAATTCTTGTTTATATTTTATTCGATGATTTTTTATTAATAATTCTTCATTCATTTATATACATCATAATTAGAATGATTAATATCTGAAGTACTTCTAATTTAGTTTTTTCTGTAAATTTCTTTTACTATTATAATTCATAATTCATTCTGTATATTGATACATTTTTGATTCATTGTTATCTATATAATTCGTTTTCGATAAAGTATACTTTTTCATTTTTACAAATTCACAATTTTCACTTTTTTTTAATTTTTAATTCTTGTTTATATATCATTCGATGATTTTTTATTAATATTTCTTCATTCATTTATATACATCATAATTAGAATGATTAATATCTGAAATACTTCTAATTTAGTTTTTTCTGTAAATTTCTTTTACTATTATAATTCATAATTCATTCTGTATATTGATACATTTTTGATTCATTGTATGTCTATTATTCGTTTTCGATAATGTATACTTTTTCATTTTTACAAATTCACAATTTTCACTTTTTTTTAATTTTTAATTCTTGTTTATATTTTATTCGATGATTTTTTTTTTAATAATTCTTCATTCATTTATATACATCATAATTAGAATGATTAATATCTGAAATACTTCTAATTTAGTTTTTTCTTGAAATTTCTTTTACTATTATAATTCATAATTCATTCTGTATATTGATACATTTTTGATTCATTGTTATCAATATAATTCGTTTTCGATAAAGTATACTTTTTCATTTTTACAAATTCACAATTTTCACTTTTTTTTAATTTTTAATTCTTGTTTATATATCATTCTATGATTTTTTATTAATATTTCTTCATTCATTTATATGTATCATAATTAGAATGATTAATATCAAAATCCTTCTAATTTAGTTTTTTCTGTAAATTTCTTTTACTATTATTATTCATAATTCATTCTGTATATTGATACATTTTTGATTCATTGTTATCTATATTATTCGTTTTCGATAAAGTATACTTTTTCATTTTTACAAATTCACAATTTTAACTTTTTTTTAATTTTTAATTCTTGTTTATATATCATTCTATGATTTTTTATTAATATTTCTTCATTCATTTATATGTATCATAATTAGAATGATTAATATCGAAATCCTTCTAATTTAGTTTTTTCTGTAAATTTCTTTTACTATTATAATTCATAATTCATTCTGTATATTGATACATTTTTGATTCATTGTTATCTATATTATTCGTTTTCGATAAAGTATACTTTTTCATTTTTACAAATTCACAATTTTCATTTTTTTTTTTATTTTTAATTCTTGTTTATATATCATTCGATGATTTTTTATTAATATTTCTTCATTCATTTATATACATCATAATTAGAATGATTAATATCTGAAATACTTCTAATTTAGTTTTTTCTGTAAATTTCTTTTACTATTATAATTCATAATTCATTCTGTATATTGATACATTTTTGATTCAAGAATTATCATGACAGGATAATTTTTCGTATTTTTATAATTTTGTTACATTTACAACACTATTTTGTTTAAATCTGATAGTGAATCTTGTAACAATGTTTTTGAAACATTTCCCATTACTTGTTGAACTAAAAAGTAATCTGCTTCATTGTTATCAATATTATTCGTTTTAGTGTTTGCAAACATTATCATGTCTTCGATTCAATAATTTTTCTTTGTTTTTTTTTCACGCAATGGTTTTTAAAATACTATATTACTATATTTTAAAGCATTTGAAATTGTTTTACTATATAGTTACGAATATAGCTGTTTTCTAATTACTTTATTGAACGCTTTAATGAAACAACTAACAGTTTTTACAAATAATTATTCATAGATCTGTTTTTTTGTACACAATGTTGAACTGTTGATTATATGTTGTTTATAGTCTTAGGATAATAAATTCTTAATGTGCATCTACATTTTGAAAAAAGCATTCAGTAAAAGTTATTTTTTTTTTTGGTTTTTTACTCACATTCTTTTATTTGCAGATAGAAATATTGTAAATGGGAAGAAACAGTTTCAATTCATTCACCGTACACCAGGAACGTCCAGATGAACTGTAGAATATAGCGTTCCACTTTGCTGGTACGGACTGTTACTTGATGGCGACTTATTGTGTACTTTTAGTATTTATTATTTTATTTTTAAGGAAACTCTCTAAATATTTTTTTATTTTTTATTGTCATAAACATAAATTTTTTAAATAACTCATTTTAACTTCTGCTCTACATTATAAATAAAATAATAAGGTATCAATTTTTTATTCAGAAATAATTCCATAAAGTGTATACATTTTTGATTCATGTTTTATAGAGGTCAGGTAATTTTTTGAATGTTTATTCTTTTTTAATATTTAAAACATTATTTTGCATTCAGTAGACACAGAATCTTATAACAATGTATTTAAAAACATTTCCCATTTCTTGATAAATTCATAAAGTAATCAGTTTCATTGTTATGTCTATAATTCGTTTTCGATAAAGTATACTTTTTCATTTTTACAAATTTACAATTTTCACTTTTTTTTAATTTTTAATTCTTGTTTATATTTCATTCGATGATTTTTTATTAATAATTCTTCATTCATTTATATACATTATAATTAGAATGATTAATATCTGAAATACTTCTAATTTAGTTTTTTCTGTAAATTTCTTTTACTATTATAATTCATAATTCATTCTGTATATTGATACATTTTTGATTCATTGTTATCTATATTATTCGTTTTCGATAAAGTATACTTTTTCATTTTTATAAATTCACAATTTTCACTTTTTTTTAATTTTTAATTCTTGTTTGTAATTCATTCGATGATTTTTTATTATTAATTCTTCTTTCATTTACATACATCATAATTAGAATGATTAATATCTGAAATACTTCTAATTTAGTTTTTTCTCTAAATTTCTTTTACTATTATTATTTATAATTCATTCAGTATATTGATACATTTTTGATTCAAGAATTATCATGACAGGATAATTTTTCGTATTTTTATAATTTTGTTACATTTACAACACTATTTTGTTTAAATCTGATAGTGAATCTTGTAACAATGTTTTTGAAACATATCCCATTACTTGTTGAACTAAAAAGTAATCTGCTTCATTGTTATCAATATTATTCGTTTTAGTGTTTGCAAACATTATCATGTCTTCGATTCAATAATTTTTCTTTGTTTTTTTTTCACGCAATGGTTTTTAAAATACTATATTACTATATTTTAAAGCATTTGAAATTGTTTTACTATATAGTTACGAATATAGCTGTTTTCTAATTACTTTATTGAACGCTTTAATGAAACAACTAACAGTTTTTACAAATAATTATTCATAGATCTGTTTTTTTGTACACAATGTTGAACTGTTGATTATATGTTGTTTATAGTCTTAGGATAATAAATTCTTAATGTGCATCTACATTTTGAAAAAAGCATTCAGTAAAAGTTATTTTTTTTTTTGGTTTTTTACTCACATTCTTTTATTTGCAGATAGAAATATTGTAAATGGGAAGAAACAGTTTCAATTCATTCACCGTACACCAGGAACGTCCAGATGAACTGTAGACTATAGCGTTCCACTTTGCTGGTACGGACTGTTACTTGATGGCGACTTATTGTGTACTTTTAGTATTTATTATTTTATTTTTAAGGAAACTCTCTAAATATTTTTTTATTTTTTATTGTCATAAACATAAATTTTTTAAATAACTCATTTTAACTTCTGCTCTACATTATAAATAAAATAATAAGGTATCAATTTTTTATTCAGAAATAATTCCATAAAGTGTATACATATTTGATTCATGTTTTATAGAGGTCAGGTAATTTTTTGAATGTTTATTCTTTTTTAATATTTAAAACATTATTTTGCATTCAGTAGACACAGAATCTTATAACAATGTATTTAAAAACATTTCCCATTTCTTGATAAATTCATAAAGTAATCAGTTTCATTGTTATGTCTATTATTCGTTTTCGATAAAGTATACTTTTTCATTTTTACAAATTCACAATTTTCACTTTTTTTTAATTTTTAATTCTTTTTTATATTTCATTCGATGATTTTTTATTAATAATTCTTCATTCATTTATAAACATCATAATTAGAATGATTAATATCTGATATACTTCTAATTTAGTTTTTTCTGTAAATTTCTTTTACTATTATAATTCATAATTCATTCTGTATATTAATACATTTTTGATTCATTGTTATCTATATTATTCGTTTTCGATAAAGTATACTTTTTCATTTTTATAAATTCACAATTTTCACTTTTTTTTAATTTTTAATTCTTGTTTATATTTCATTCGATGATTTTTTATTAATAATTCTTCATTCATTTATTTACATCATAATTAGAATGATTTATATCTGAAATACTTCTAATTTAGTTTTTTCTGTAAATTTCTTTTACTATTATAATTCATAATTCATTCTGTATATTGATACATTTTTGATTCAAGAATTATCATGACAGGATAATTTTTCGTATTTTTATAATTTTGTTACATTTACAACACTATTTTGTTTAAATCTGATAGTGAATCTTGTAACAATGTTTTTGAAACATTTCCCATTACTTGTTGAACTAAAAAGTAATCTGCTTCATTGTTATCAATATTATTCGTTTTAGTGTTTGCAAACATTATCATGTCTTCGATTCAATAATTTTTCTTTGTTTTTTATTCACGCAATGGTTTTTAAAATACTATATTACTTTATTTTAAAGCATTTGAAATTGTTTTACTATATAGTTACGAATATAGCTGTTTTCTAATTACTTTATTGAACGCTTTAATGAAACAACTAACAGTTTTTACAAATAATTATTCATAGATCTGTTTTTTTGTACACAATGTTGAACTGTTGATTATATGTTGTTTATAGTCTTAGGATAATAAATTCTTAATGTGCATCTACATTTTGAAAAAAGCATTCAGTAAAAGTTATTTTTTTTTTTGGTTTTTTACTCACATTCTTTTATTTGCAGATAGAAATATTGTAAATGGGAAGAAACAGTTTCAATTCATTCACCGTACACCAGGAACGTCCAGATGAACTGTAGACTATAGCGTTCCACTTTGCTGGTACGGACTGTTACTTGATGGCGACTTATTGTGTACTTTTAGTATTTATTATTTTATTTTTAAGGAAACTCTCCAAATATTTTTTTATTTTTTATTGTCATAAACATAAATTTTTTAAATAACTCATTTTAACTTCTGCTCTACATTATAAATAAAATAATAAGGTATCAATTTTTTATTCAGAAATAATTCCATAAAGTGTATACATTTTTGATTCATGTTTTATAGAGGTCAGGTAATTTTTTGAATGTTTATTCTTTTTTAATATTTAAAACATTATTTTGCATTCAGTAGACACAGAATCTTATAACAATGTATTTAAAAACATTTCCCATTTCTTGATAAATTCATAAAGTAATCAGTTTCATTGTTATGTCTATTATTCGTTTTCGATAAAGTATACTTTTTCATTTTTACAAATTCACAATTTTCACTTTTTTTTAATTTTTAATACTTGTTTATATTTCATTCGATGATTTTTTATTAATAATTCTTCATTCATTTATATACATTATAATTAGAATGATTAATATCTGAAATACTTCTAATTTAGTTTTTTCTGTAAATTTCTTTTACTATTATAATTCATAATTCATTCTGTATATTGATACATTTTTGATTCATTGTTATCTATATTATTTTTTTTCGATAAAGTATACTTTTTCATTTTTATAAATTCACAATTTTCACTTTTTTTTAATTTTTAATTCTTGTTTATATTTCATTCGATGATTTTTGATTAATAATTCTTCATTCATTTATATACATCATAATTAGAATGATTAATATCTGATATACTTCTAATTTAGTTTTTTCTGTAAATTTCTTTTATTATTATAATTCATAATTCATTCTGTATATTGATACATTTTTGATTCATTGTTATCTATATTATTCGTTTTCGATAAAGTATACTTTTTCATTTTTACAAATTCACAATTTTCACTTTTTTTTAATTTTGAATTCTTGTTTGTAATTCATTCGATGATTTTTTATTATTAATTCTTCATTCATTTATATACATCATAATTAGAATGATTAATATCTGAAATACTTCTAATTTAGTTTTTTCTCTAAATTTCTTTTACTATTATTATTTATAATTCATTCAGTATATTGATACATTTTTGATTCAAGAATTATCATGACAGGATAATTTTTCGTATTTTTATAATTTTGTTACATTTACAACACTATTTTGTTTAAATCTGATAGTGAATCTTGTAACAATGTTTTTGAAACATTTCCCATTACTTGTTGAACTAAAAAGTAATCTGCTTCATTGTTATCAATAGTATTCGTTTTAGTGTTTGCAAACATTATCATGTCTTCGATTCAATAATTTTTCTTTGTTTTTTATTCACGCAATGGTTTTTAAAATACTATATTACTATATTTTAAAGCATTTGAAATTGTTTTACTATATAGTTACGAATATAGCTGTTTTCTAATTACTTTATTGAACGCTTTAATGAAACAACTAACAGTTTTTACAAATAATTATTCATAGATCTGTTTTTTTGTACACAATGTTGAACTGTTGATTATATGTTGTTTATAGTCTTAGGATAATAAATTCTTAATGTGCATCTACATTTTGAAAAAAGCATTCAGTAAAAGTTATTTTTTTTTTTGGTTTTTTACTCACATTCTTTTATTTGCAGATAGAAATATTGTAAATGGGAAGAAACAGTTTCAATTCATTCACCGTACACCAGGAACGTCCAGATGAACTGTAGACTATAGCGTTCCACTTTGCTGGTACGGACTGTTACTTGATGGCGACTTATTGTGTACTTTTAGTATTTATTATTTTATTTTTAAGGAAACTCTCTAAATATTTTTTTATTTTTTATTGTCATAAACATAAATTTTTTAAATAACTCATTTTAACTTCTGCTCTACATTATAAATAAAATAATAAGGTATCAATTTTTTATTCAGAAATAATTCCATAAAGTGTATACATTTTTGATTCATGTTTTATAGAGGTCAGGTAATTTTTTGAATGTTTATTCTTTTTTAATATTTAAAACATTATTTTGCATTCAGTAGACACAGAATCTTATAACAATGTATTTAAAAACATTTCCCATTTCTTGATAAATTCATAAAGTAATCAGTTTCATTGTTATTTCTATTATTCGTTTTCGATAAAGTATACTTTTTCATTTTTAAAAATTCACAATTTTCACTTTTTTTTAATTTTTAATTCTTCTTTATATTTCATTCGATGATTTTTTATTAATAATTCTTCATTCATTTATAAACATCATAATTAGAACGATTAATATCTGATATACTTCTAATTTAGTTTTTTCTGTAAATTTCTTTTACTATTATATTTCATAATTCATTCTGTATATTGATACATTTTTGATTCAAGTTTATCTATATTATTCGTTTTCGATAAAGTATACTTTTTCATTTTTACAAATTCACAATTTTCACTTTTTTTTAATTTTTAATTCTTGTTTATATTTCATTCGATGATTTTTTATTAATAATTCTTCATTTATTTATATACATTATAATTAGAATGATTAATATCTGAAATACTTCTAATTTAGTTTTTTCTGTAAATTTCTTTTACTATTATAATTCATAATTCATTCTGTATATTGATATATTTTTGATTCATTGTTACCTATATTATTCGTTTTCGATAAAGTATACTTTTTCATTTTTACAAATTCACAATTTTCAATTTTTTTTAAATTTAAATTCTTGTTTATATTTCATTCGATGATTTTTTATTAATAATTCTTCATTCATTTATTTACATCATAATTAGAATGATTAATATCTGATATACTTCTAATTTAGTTTTTTCTGTAAATTTCTTTTACTATTATAATTCATAATTCATTCTGTATATTGATACATTTTTGATTCATTGTTATCTATATTATTCGTTTTCGATAAAGTATACTTTTTCATTTTTACAAATTCACAATTTTCACTTTTTTTTAATTTTTGATTCTTGTTTATATTTCATTCGATGATTTTTGATTAATAATTCTTCATTCATTTATATACATCATAATTAGAATGATTAATATCTGATATACTTCTAATTTAGTTTTTTCTGTAAATTTCTTTTATTATTATAATTCATAATTCATTCTGTATATTGATACATTTTTGATTCATTGTTATCTATATTATTCGTTTTCGATAAAGTATACTTTTTCATTTTTACAAATTCACAATTTTCACTTTTTTTTAATTTTGAATTCTTGTTTGTAATTCATTCGATGATTTTTTATTATTAATTCTTCATTCATTTATATACATCATAATTAGAATGATTAATATCTGAAATACTTCTAATTTAGTTTTTTCTGTAAATTTCTTTTACTATTATTATTTATAATTCATTCAGTATATTGATACATTTTTGATTCAAGAATTATCATGACAGGATAATTTTTCGTATTTTTATAATTTTGTTACATTTACAACACTATTTTGTTTAAATCTGATAGTGAATCTTGTAACAATGTTTTTGAAACATTTCCCATTACTTGTTGAACTAAAAAGTAATCTGCTTCATTGTTATCAATATTATTCGTTTGAGTGTTTGCAAACATTATCATGTCTTCGATTCAATAATTTTTCTTTGTTTTTTATTCACGCAATGGTTTTTAAAATACTATATTACTTTATTTTAAAGCATTTGAAATTGTTTTACTATATAGTTACGAATATAGCTGTTTTCTAATTACTTTATTGAACGCTTTAATGAAACAACTAACAGTTTTTACAAATAATTATTCATAGATCTGTTTTTTTGTACACAATGTTGAACTGTTGATTATATGTTGTTTATAGTCTTAGGATAATAAATTCTTAATGTGCATCTACATTTTGAAAAAAGCATTCAGTAAAAGTTATTTTTTTTTTTGGTTTTTTACTCACATTCTTTTATTTGCAGATAGAAATATTGTAAATGGGAAGAAACAGTTTCAATTCATTCACCGTACACCAGGAACGTCCAGATGAACTGTAGACTATAGCGTTCCACTTTGCTGGTACGGACTGTTACTTGATGGCGACTTATTGTGTACTTTTAGTATTTATTATTTTATTTTTAAGGAAACTCTCTAAATATTTTTTTATTTTTTATTGTCATAAACATAAATTTTTTAAATAACTCATTTTAACTTCTGCTCTACATTATAAATAAAATAATAAGGTATCAATTTTTTATTCAGAAATAATTCCATAAAGTGTATACATTTTTGATTCATGTTTTATAGAGGTCAGGTAATTTTTTGAATGTTTATTCTTTTTTAATATTTAAAACATTATTTTGCATTCAGTAGACACAGAATCTTATAACAATGTATTTAAAAACATTTCCCATTTCTTGATAAATTCATAAAGTAATCAGTTTCATTGTTATTTCTATTATTCGTTTTCGATAAAGTATACTTTTTCATTTTTACAAATTCACAATTTTCACTTTTTTTTAATTTTTAATTCTTGTTTATATTTCATTCGATGATTTTTTATTAATAATTCTTCATTTATTTATATACATTATAATTAGAATGATTAATATCTGAAATACTTCTAATTTAGTTTTTTCTGTAAATTTCTTTTACTATTATAATTCATAATTCATTCTGTATATTGATATATTTTTGATTCATTGTTACCTATATTATTCGTTTTCGATAAAGTATACTTTTTCATTTTTACAAATTCACAATTTTCAATTTTTTTTAAATTTAAATTCTTGTTTATATTTCATTCGATGATTTTTTATTAATAATTCTTCATTCATTTATTTACATCATAATTAGAATGATTAATATCTGATATACTTCTAATTTAGTTTTTTCTGTAAATTTCTTTTACTATTATAATTCATAATTCATTCTGTATATTGATACATTTTTGATTCATTGTTATCTATATTATTCGTTTTCGATAAAGTATACTTTTTCATTTTTACAAATTCACAATTTTCACTTTTTTTTAATTTTTGATTCTTGTTTATATTTCATTCGATGATTTTTTATTAATAATTCTTCATTCATTTATATACATCATAATTAGAATGATTAATATCTGAAATACTTCTAATTTAGTTTTTTCTGTAAATTTCTTTTACTATTATTATTTATAATTCATTCAGTATATTGATACATTTTTGATTCAAGAATTATCATGACAGGATAATTTTTCGTATTTTTATAATTTTGTTACATTTACAACACTATTTTGTTTAAATCTGATAGTGAATCTTGTAACAATGTTTTTGAAACATTTCCCATTACTTGTTGAACTAAAAAGTAATCTGCTTCATTGTTATCAATATTATTCGTTTTAGTGTTTGCAAACATTATCATGTCTTCGATTCAATAATTTTTCTTTGTTTTTTATTCACGCAATGGTTTTTAAAATACTATATTACTTTATTTTAAAGCATTTGAAATTGTTTTACTATATAGTTACGAATATAGCTGTTTTCTAATTACTTTATTGAACGCTTTAATGAAACAACTAACAGTTTTTACAAATAATTATTCATAGATCTGTTTTTTTGTACACAATGTTGAACTGTTGATTATATGTTGTTTATAGTCTTAGGATAATAAATTCTTAATGTGCATCTACATTTTGAAAAAAGCATTCAGTAAAAGTTATTTTTTTTTTTGGTTTTTTACTCACATTCTTTTATTTGCAGATAGAAATATTGTAAATGGGAAGAAACAGTTTCAATTCATTCACCGTACACCAGGAACGTCCAGATGAACTGTAGACTATAGCGTTCCACTTTGCTGGTACGGACTGTTACTTGATGGCGACTTATTGTGTACTTTTAGTATTTATTATTTTATTTTTAAGGAAACTCTCTAAATATTTTTTTATTTTTTATTGTCATAAACATAAATTTTTTAAATAACTCATTTTAACTTCTGCTCTACATTATAAATAAAATAATAAGGTATCAATTTTTTATTCAGAAATAATTCCATAAAGTGTATACATTTTTGATTCATGTTTTATAGAGGTCAGGTAATTTTTTGAATGTTTATTCTTTTTTAATATTTAAAACATTATTTTGCATTCAGTAGACACAGAATCTTATAACAATGTATTTAAAAACATTTCCCATTTCTTGATAAATTCATAAAGTAATCAGTTTCATTGTTATTTCTATTATTCGTTTTCGATAAAGTATACTTTTTCATTTTTACAAATTCACAATTTTCACTTTTTTTTAATTTTTAATTCTTGTTTATATTTCATTCGATGATTTTTTATTAATAATTCTTCATTTATTTATATACATTATAATTAGAATGATTAATATCTGAAATACTTCTAATTTAGTTTTTTCTGTAAATTTCTTTTACTATTATAATTCATAATTCATTCTGTATATTGATATATTTTTGATTCATTGTTACCTATATTATTCGTTTTCGATAAAGTATACTTTTTCATTTTTACAAATTCACAATTTTCAATTTTTTTTAAATTTAAATTCTTGTTTATATTTCATTCGATGATTTTTTATTAATAATTCTTCATTCATTTATTTACATCATAATTAGAATGATTAATATCTGATATACTTCTAATTTAGTTTTTTCTGTAAATTTCTTTTACTATTATAATTCATAATTCATTCTGTATATTGATACATTTTTGATTCATTGTTATCTATATTATTCGTTTTCGATAAAGTATACTTTTTCATTTTTACAAATTCACAATTTTCACTTTTTTTTAATTTTTGATTCTTGTTTATATTTCATTCGATGATTTTTTATTAATAATTCTTCATTCATTTATATACATCATAATTAGAATGATTAATATCTGAAATACTTCTAATTTAGTTTTTTCTGTAAATTTCTTTTACTATTATTATTTATAATTCATTCAGTATATTGATACATTTTTGATTCAAGAATTATCATGACAGGATAATTTTTCGTATTTTTATAATTTTGTTACATTTACAACACTATTTTGTTTAAATCTGATAGTGAATCTTGTAACAATGTTTTTGAAACATTTCCCATTACTTGTTGAACTAAAAAGTAATCTGCTTCATTGTTATCAATATTATTCGTTTTAGTGTTTGCAAACATTATCATGTCTTCGATTCAATAATTTTTCTTTGTTTTTTATTCACGCAATGGTTTTTAAAATACTATATTACTTTATTTTAAAGCATTTGAAATTGTTTTACTATATAGTTACGAATATAGCTGTTTTCTAATTACTTTATTGAACGCTTTAATGAAACAACTAACAGTTTTTACAAATAATTATTCATAGATCTGTTTTTTTGTACACAATGTTGAACTGTTGATTATATGTTGTTTATAGTCTTAGGATAATAAATTCTTAATGTGCATCTACATTTTGAAAAAAGCATTCAGTAAAAGTTATTTTTTTTTTTGGTTTTTTACTCACATTCTTTTATTTGCAGATAGAAATATTGTAAATGGGAAGAAACAGTTTCAATTCATTCACCGTACACCAGGAACGTCCAGATGAACTGTAGACTATAGCGTTCCACTTTGCTGGTACGGACTGTTACTTGATGGCGACTTATTGTGTACTTTTAGTATTTATTATTTTATTTTTAAGGAAACTCTCTAAATATTTTTTTATTTTTTATTGTCATAAACATAAATTTTTTAAATAACTCATTTTAACTTCTGCTCTACATTATAAATAAAATAATAAGGTATCAATTTTTTATTCAGAAATAATTCCATAAAGTGTATACATTTTTGATTCATGTTTTATAGAGGTCAGGTAATTTTTTGAATGTTTATTCTTTTTTAATATTTAAAACATTATTTTGCATTCAGTAGACACAGAATCTTATAACAATGTATTTAAAAACATTTCCCATTTCTTGATAAATTCATAAAGTAATCAGTTTCATTGTTATGTCTATTATTCGTTTTCGATAAAGTATACTTTTTCATTTTTACAAATTCACAATTTTCACTTTTTTTTAGTTTTTAATTCTTCTTTATATTTCATTCGATGATTTTTTATTAATAATTCTTCATTCATTTATAAACATCATAATTAGAACGATTAATATCTGATATACTTCTAATTTAGTTTTTTCTGTAAATTTCTTTTACTATTATAATTCATAATTCATTCTGTATATTGATACATTTTTGATTCATTGTTATCTATATTATTCGTTTTCGATAAAGTATACTTTTTCATTTTTATAAATTCACAATTTTCACTTTTTTTTAATTTTTAATTCTTGTTTATATTTCATTCGATGATTTTTGATTAATAATTCTTCATTCATTTATATACATCATAATTAGAATGATTAATATCTGATATACTTCTAATTTAGTTTTTTCTGTAAATTTCTTTTATTATTATAATTCATAATTCATTCTGTATATTGATACATTTTTGATTCATTGTTATCTATATTATTCGTTTTCGATAAAGTATACTTTTTCATTTTTACAAATTCACAATTTTCACTTTTTTTTAATTTTGAATTTTTGTTTGTAATTCATTCGATGATTTTTTATTATTAATTCTTCATTCATTTATATACATCATAATTAGAATGATTAATATCTGAAATACTTCTAATTTAGTTTTTTCTCTAAATTTCTTTTACTATTATTATTTATAATTCATTCAGTATATTGATACATTTTTGATTCAAGAATTATCATGACAGGATAATTTTTCGTATTTTTATAATTTTGTTACATTTACAACACTATTTTGTTTAAATCTGATAGTGAATCTTGTAACAATGTTTTTGAAACATTTCCCATTACTTGTTGAACTAAAAAGTAATCTGCTTCATTGTTATCAATAGTATTCGTTGTAGTGTTTGCAAACATTATCATGTCTTCGATTCAATAATTTTTCTTTGTTTTTTATTCACGCAATGGTTTTTAAAATACTATATTACTTTATTTTAAAGCATTTGAAATTGTTTTACTATATAGTTACGAATATAGCTGTTTTCTAATTACTTTATTGAACGCTTTAATGAAACAACTAACAGTTTTTACAAATAATTATTCATAGATCTGTTTTTTTGTACACAATGTTGAACTGTTGATTATATGTTGTTTATAGTCTTAGGATAATAAATTCTTAATGTGCATCTACATTTTGAAAAAAGCATTCAGTAAAAGTTATTTTTTTTTTTGGTTTTTTACTCACATTCTTTTATTTGCAGATAGAAATATTGTAAATGGGAAGAAACAGTTTCAATTCATTCACCGTACACCAGGAACGTCCAGATGAACTGTAGACTACAGCGTTCCACTTTGCTGGTACGGACTGTTACTTGATGGCGACTTATTGTGTACTTTTAGTATTTATTATTTTATTTTTAAGGAAACTCTCCAAATATTTTTTTATTTTTTATTGTCATAAACATAAATTTTTTAAATAACTCATTTTAACTTCTGCTCTACATTATAAATAAAATAATAAGGTATCAATTTTTTATTCAGAAATAATTCCATAAAGTGTATACATTTTTGATTCATGTTTTATAGAGGTCAGGTAATTTTTTGAATGTTTATTCTTTTTTAATATTTAAAACATTATTTTGCATTCAGTAGACACAGAATCTTATAACAATGTATTTAAAAACATTTCCCATTTCTTGATAAATTCATAAAGTAATCAGTTTCATTGTTATGTCTATTATTCGTTTTCGATAAAGTATACTTTTTCATTTTTACAAATTCACAATTTTCACTTTTTTTTAGTTTTTAATTCTTCTTTATATTTCATTCGATGATTTTTTATTAATAATTCTTCATTCATTTATAAACATCATAATTAGAACGATTAATATCTGATATACTTCTAATTTAGTTTTTTCTGTAAATTTCTTTTACTATTATAATTCATAATTCATTCTGTATATTGATACATTTTTGATTCATTGTTATCTATATTATTCGTTTTCGATAAAGTATACTTTTTCATTTTTACAAATTCACAATTTTCACTTTTTTTTAATTTTTAATTCTTGTTTATATTTCATTCGATGATTTTTTATTAATAATTCTTCATTCATTTATTTACATCATAATTAGAATGATTAATATCTGAAATACTTCTAATTTAGTTTTTTCTGTAAATTTCTTTTACTATTATAATTCATAATTCATTCTGTATATTGATACATTTTTGATTCATTGTTATCTATATTATTCGTTTTCGATAAAGTATACTTTTTCATTTTTACAAATTCACAATTTTCAATTTTTTTTAAATTTAAATTCTTGTTTATATTTCATTCGATGATTTTTTATTAATAATTCTTCATTCATTTATTTACATCATAATTAGAATGATTAATATCTGATATACTTCTAATTTAGTTTTTTCTGTAAATTTCTTTTACTATTATAATTCATAATTCATTCTGTATATTGATACATTTTTGATTCATTGTTATCTATATTATTCGTTTTCGATAAAGTATACTTTTTCATTTTTACAAATTCACAATTTTCACTTTTTTTTAATTTTTAATTCTTGTTTATATTTCATTCGATGATTTTTTATTAATAATTCTTCATTCATTTATATACATCATAATTAGAATGATTAATATCTGAAATACTTCTAATTTAGTTTTTTCTGTAAATTTCTTTTACTATTATTATTTATAATTCATTCAGTATATTGATACATTTTTGATTCAAGAATTATCATGACAGGATAATTTTTCGTATTTTTATAATTTTGTTACATTTACAACACTATTTTGTTTAAATCTGATAGTGAATCTTGTAACAATGTTTTTGAAACATTTCCCATTACTTGTTGAACTAAAAAGTAATCTGCTTCATTGTTATCAATATTATTCGTTTTAGTGTTTGCAAACATTATCATGTCATCGATTCAATAATTTTTCTTTGTTTTTTTTTCACGCAATGGTTTTTAAAATACTATATTACTATATTTTAAAGCATTTGAAATTGTTTTACTATATAGTTACGAATACAGCTGTTTTCTAATTACTTTATTGAACGCTTTAATGAAACAACTAACAGTTTTTACAAATAATTATTCATAGATCTGTTTTTTTGTACACAATGTTGAACTGTTGATTATATGTTGTTTATAGTCTTAGGATAATAAATTCTTAATGTGCATCTACATTTTGAAAAAAGCATTCAGTAAAAGTTATTTTTTTTTTTGGTTTTTTACTCACATTCTTTTATTTGCAGATAGAAATATTGTAAATGGGAAGAAACAGTTTCAATTCATTCACCGTACACCAGGAACGTCCAGATGAACTGTAGACTATAGCGTTCCACTTTGCTGGTACGGACTGTTACTTGATGGCGACTTATTGTGTACTTTTAGTATTTATTATTTTATTTTTAAGGAAACTCTCCAAATATTTTTTTATTTTTTATTGTCATAAACATAAATTTTTTAAATAACTCATTTTAACTTCTGCTCTACATTATAAATAAAATAATAAGGTATCAATTTTTTATTCAGAAATAATTCCATAAAGTGTATACATTTTTGATTCATGTTTTATAGAGGTCAGGTAATTTTTTGAATGTTTATTCTTTTTTAATATTTAAAACATTATTTTGCATTCAGTAGACACAGAATCTTATAACAATGTATTTAAAAACATTTCCCATTTCTTGATAAATTCATAAAGTAATCAGTTTCATTGTTATGTCTATTATTCGTTTTCGATAAAGTATACTTTTTCATTTTTACAAATTCACAATTTTCACTTTTTTTTAATTTTTAATTCTTGTTTATATTTCATTCGATGATTTTTTATTAATTATTCTTCATTCATTTATATACATTATAATTAGAATGATTAATATCCGAAATACTTCTAATTTAGTTTTTTCTGTAAATTTCTTTTACTATTATAATTCATAATTCATTCTGTATATTGATACATTTTTGATTCATTGTTATCTATATTATTCGTTTTCGATAAAGTATACTTTTTCATTTTTATAAATTCACAATTTTCACTTTTTTTTAATTTTTAATTCTTGTTTATATTTCATTCGATGATTTTTTATTAATAATTCTTCATTCATTTATTTACATCATAATTAGAATGATTTATATCTGATATACTTCTAATTTAGTTTTTTCTGTAAATTTCTTTTACTATTATAATTCATAATTCATTCTGTAT
>JASXSY010000931.1:0-134258 GCA_034509805.1 Sipha maydis | reverse complement strand
AATTTGTAAGATTATTACAATGATTTTTTGTGCCGGTCAATGTTTTTTTTTAGATTAATAATAAAGTACATGTATAAACCAGTGTCGGCCTGGGATCTAAAGGGCCCAGGAGGCAAATTTTTCAAAGGGCCTCTCAAAAATACCCCTTAAACTTTTATTTTTGGCAGTTATAAATCTATATTTATACAATATGTAACCACAAAATGTAATATGTATAAAAACTAAATAACTGAACAGAACTAGATTGTTGTATTATTAAATTTATAATAGTAATCCTTTTAATAAACTTGATGAATTAGCCACATTGTCAATCAATTTTTCTCGGTCAATTTCTATATCTTTTTCTACAGCCATCATCATTAACGGACCCAAATTTTCTTGCTTTATGGTTGATCGTAACTTTGTTTTTATAATTTTTAGTTTTGAAAAAATTCTCTCACACGAAACTTGTGTAGATGGTAAAATTAATACAAATTTATAAACTATGAATAGATTACAAAATAGATTTGATTGAAATGATAATTCTCAAATTATTACAAAAGCACAATAAATACAATTTCCACATTTATTACAAGCCAGTTTTTTTGTTACTTCATCTTCACTCTCAGTATCATTAGATGATACAGTTTGATTATTTGTACTATTTTTGTAATTTAAATCACTAAAAGATAAATTTGGTAGGAAATTTTTAAATTGAGAAGCAAATTGTTTTAGCTCCAAGCATATTACTTGTCTATCTACTCCTGCCAATTCACAAATAGTTTTTAATGCATCACTATGTTTCATTGACTCAATGTTGGAAAATGATTTTGGGTCTAACCAATTGCAGTCTCTGAGTAAATTTTCATTTGGAACAAATATTTTTTCAATACTATTAAGTATGGTATCCAAAATGTTAAAAGAATTCAGTTTGAATTTTTCAAATGAACTAACACTTCTGGATTCATCTTGACAACTTTCACCGGGTAATCTTTTTTTTTTAGAAATTCTTTTTTGAGGAAAATCATCTTCAATATCAACTAAGTTTTCATTAAGGTAGTGATTGTTAACTTTCTCTGCAAAATGTTTTTCATTTTTTCAACAAAAACAATATATAATTATTATTTCTTTTTTTTTAATATTTCTTTTTTCATGGTGTCTATCATTTTCCAAGCTTGTAAATAATTGATAGATTTGAATTGCAAATATTTTGAAACAGGGCTGGTGATAGTATAAATATCAATCAATAATGTTGCCACACAAATCATTTCAAACTTTAACCAATTATTAATAAGAAGAAGTTTATTATGAGCTTGATTTTTATTTTTGGTAATTGAGGTCCAAATCGACATTCTTTTATGAGAATCTGATAAAAATACCAAAGATTGTTCAACGAGTCCAAATAAATCTTCTGCAGGTAATATATTAGTAGTACACTCGGTCATAACTAAGTAAAGAACATGACCCATGCAATGAGTATATACAATATTAGAATTATGATTTTTTAAGTATGCTTGTAAACCATTGTATATTCCCTTCATGTTAGAAGAACCGTCAAACGAACAGGCAATTACATCACTCAATGATAAATTAAGTTTTAGCAGTTCTTTTTCTAATATATTAAAAATACCTATGCCAGATGAATCACTACATACTATTAAACTTAACAATCTTTCTTGCACTATACCATAGTAAATATAACGAACACAGATAGCAAGTTGATCTAATACGCTTGTGTCTTGAGTGCTATCTACCATAATACTGAATTTTCGAGACTCTTTGATTTCATTGAATGGATTTTGAATGGATTGTCCAATTGGTATAATTAATTTTTCATTTATGAAATGTTTGGACAAAAATGTTAATAAAGATCCACGGCCTTTTTTTGATTTGTTTTTTTCACTATGTTCAATTGAGATATCAACATGTTGTTTTAAAATAGAATCATAGTTGGAGACTAACTTAACCAATTCCAAAAATTTCCATGATTTCCATTTTCATTTTATGAATATATACCTTCCTGTTTACCTCTATAAGGAATTCCTTGTCGGCCAATGAATAGTATTATAAAAATTAAACGATCTAACACTTTTCTTTTAGTTTCCACTTCTTTAGCTCTTTTGGACATTAAATTGTGGTTCATTATATAGTCAATATGTTTATTTAAATTAAATCGAACAGCTGAAGAAGACAAATTTTGATGATATACTGAATTTTCATGTCTGTCAATATTAATATACAAGCTTTTCCGTTTTTTTATATCTGCAATGTAACCCGTGATAAATTTAGATTCCTTCGTCGCAAGATTTAATCGTTCTCCATATGCCATACAGTTAGAACAGTACAAAGAATTATTCTCTAAACAATATGATATCCATTTTCTTTGGACAAATTCACCATTAATTAAATGCTTATAATAAATCCTTTTGAAATCAAGTTTTCCTTTACCAGTTTTTACAAAAAGCTGAATGGGATGATAACTGAAAAATTTATTTTTTATTGAAATAAAATCATTATGAGATGGCCGAATAAATCTTGACATAGTAATAACTTTAGGTATGTTGTTGTCTAATTGAGAAGCACATTCAATAACAGAATTTTGAAGACATTCTTTTTCTAAATAATAATAATTAAATTAGGGCTTATTACAAAAATATTTAAATTTGTTATAATAAAATTACCATGTATATTATTTTCTTTTTCAGTTTGAAAATCAGTAACAGGTTCACATTCAATAACATAATTTTGAAGACAACCTTGTTCTAAATAATAATAATTAAATTAGGGCTTATTACAAAAATATTAAAATTTATTATAATAAATTTACCATGTATATTATCTTCTTTTTTAATTTGAAAAATAAATACGTTTATTTGGAATCAGAATGATGTGAAACGGATTTATATATAAAAACCGGATGGGCCTCGCTCTGCTGTACAGTTGGGGGTGGAGTGCACCTCGTTTATAGGATAGGTCATTATAATGGATTTGTTAAATTTGAATTCAATGATAGGTATCATTGTATACGAAAAACGATTCTAAACGGAGATGATATGTTTGTCTAGAATATAATACAATATTATTTATAAATATTGTAATAGGTATATTTTATTTTTAAACGAAAAATTTAGAAAAACCGAAAATTTAAATTATCCATAAATAAGTCAAAATATGTCAAAATACTTTGAAATCTTAACCATGTATAGAAAAAGTCAATATAAAGATTTGGTGAAAATTTCAAGTTGTTGTGGTTTTTCATTTTTGAGTTAGAGCATTTTAAAAAAAACCGATATCATTTGTCAGTCTAGAATATTATACATTATATTATATTTTACATGTAATTTTAAGTCAATATTCGCTGTTCAAACGCTTATAAAAAAAAATTGTGCTTATGGATTTTAATTATTTTTTAATGACATTAAGAACTACTTCTGTGAAAATCTTCTATTAAATTTTCAAATATTTTGAAGAAGCCAAATTTTTTTTATCACCGATTATAAAAATAAAATGTAAAAAAATCGAATATTTTAAATGCCTATAAGTGGCTTAAAAATCAATATAATATTTTGAAAAAAATATGACATAAAGGAAATACCAATCTTAACAGCTAGTAGAAATTTCAAAAATCTGCGACTTATACTTTTTGAATTATAACAAATATTTAAAATCGTTTGAGAATAAATCGCTATTTTATGCAATTTCGTAAATATTTACATTTCAAACAGTCATAAAATTTTTTCCTCTAAGTCCGGTAGAAATTTTTTTAAAGATTTTCGAAGAGTAGCTTATAGATAACCTAGTGTTAAAATTTTGAACCTTAAGTATGAACAGAAAAAATTTTATGAATTTTTATCTACAAAATAACTTGCAAATTTTCGCAATTTTTACATATTTCGTATAAATTGGAACTTTGAGCACTTATAAAAAAAAATTGTGACTTACGATTTTAGATTTTTTTTTATCAGTTAAGGAACAACTTATAAGAAACCTTGTATTAAATTTTCAAGATTTTCTGGGCAGTTTAAAAAAATTTTATCGTTATTTAAAAAAAAAATACTTAAAAAAATTGAAAATTTCAATTGTCTATAAATAGCTCAATAAAAATCAAAATACTTTAACGGTGTATAGAGAACGCGAATCTTAACATTTGGTGAAAATTTCAAGTATTTACATCAATTAGTTTTTGAGTTATAGCAAAATAAAAAATTTGATTTTGTCGAAAACTGGTTTTGCGTAAAAACTCCAGTTTTTCCCTTATTTTTTTAGGGTTTTTCCCGTCGCATTTAAAAAATATTGAAAATTTTTATTTTTGACTCCCCAATGTACCAATTAGATTCACTTTCCTTTCAGAAAAGTTGCTACATAAGGAAATCGAAGCATTTTTACTGCCCCAAATCGTGTCGACAGACACAAAAAAAAAAAAAAACACACATCATTGTAAAATCAATACATTCTTCACTCCTTTCAGAATCTAAAAAAACACACATCATTGTAAAACCAATAGATTCCATCACTCTGTTCAGAATCTAAAATTAGATTTATATCTTATGTATATAAAAAGAAGCATTTGCTTTAAAATCCGTGCCCTAGTCATTACTCTAGGTAGCTCGTAGCTAACATTTGTATTAGTACCTACCTATTAAATAGATGTAAAAAGTACTTATATCAAAATTTTCATATACATATCTCACGTTCGATAACATTTTTCATTGGCAAGTTTTCTGTACCCGAACTTAGTTGATTTAATCCTGCTACACAAAATTTAATTTTTTGTTGGCCAGGCAATAATCCACATTCGATTAATTCACTTTTTCTTTTTGCTGAACGTTTTGCGGCACCAGATAAAAATTTTCGTTTAGGCATTATTTTATTTTAACAATAACAGTCAATATACAATTTAAATTAACTAAATTAAATTAATTAAAAATATACAATATCAAAAGATAGTATTACAATAAAATCAAGTGACTTGATAATAGAAATGTATTTATTAAGTATATATTATTTACAACACTGCGTTTTTGCCGCACGACCCATAAAGTACAGACAAAACGAAAACAATTCACATAATCAACTATTTTTTTTGTTGACAAGGGACATCGCACACTTTACAGGCGACTTGCACACCAGTACACACTAATATATAGTATACACTATAAATAACAATATTCTTTGTATAGGTAAGGCTTTAATTCGACAATAATTTCTTATCGGATAACCGAAAAAGCCCCGTATACACACGAGTTCTAAAAATAAATAATCAGTGATGTTTATAATACGTTTGGGCGACGTGGCTGTGCGTTAATCAATGGCTTGGGTATCCGCACGCACGCGATCGGTATACATACGTTTGATGTTGATATTTAGAATAATGGAACGATACGTTTCGTCCAAACGCGGTTGCCAGCAGTCGATACAAACCACTGGGCAGTAGGCACAGAATAACAACTTCATTTTTTTGGTGAATGTAATTAATTATACACTTGTATTTATACATTTTCAACAAATGAAATAAAGCCTCATCTTGAAAAATACAGGTCGGGGCCTCCTAGCCGCCTGGACCAGGCCGACACTGGTATAAACATAAAAATAATCTAAAATATCATCGAATCCAATAATCGTATCGCATATTATGCAATACTATAATATTATATATAATATTTATATATTAGTAATTAGATTTATTGTTTGAAATGAATTACGATAATCACTGTGGCTATGAATGTTGACATGTTCGTACTATGTACTTATCTATGTAAACTAAATCAAAGACTAGCGAAAAATTAAATTTTTTTATAATAATTTACGACTGAAAAAGCATTATTTATAATTGTAAGTTATAGTAGTGTAGTCTATATATAGTTATATATCTAGGGTAAATTGATAAGCCGGATAATTTATTAAAATGGTTCTATAAATGAAAAATATGTTTTAATTGTAAGCTTAAGGTCAAAACGTTTTTAGTTAGTTTTCGTTTAATTTTTTAATAGGGTTTCATTTCTTCCCATTTCAAAACGTCCCTCTGGGACTCGACTTATCGTTTACGGTAATATTTTTGAAAAAATTACGAGCTTAGCAAAAATTATTACTTTATAAATTGTTTTTATTCATACGAGAGTTTTAATTTAAACATTTTAAGGTCACGTAGTAAACGAGTAGTAAACGTAACAATGAAAATTTAAAATATATTGAATTCATTTTTTCATGTTGTTTATTCGATAAAATTAAATGTTCAAGACAGAACGATATACATAAAACATATATTACTAATGTGTCGACAAAGTAAAATTAATCATTTGAAACTCACATGTAACTTACATGTATTCCAAGTTTAAATTGCTCAGAAGACAGAAACAGTGTCAAGTACTATACTTTTACCATATCAATAATTAAATTACAACATGGCACTCTGGCTTCTCTTTTAATGAAATGAGGGTGCATTTCAGAGTATTGATCCCATTAATAAGCAACTTACAATACGATGAATGTAATTTAATATTTTATAGTGGAGGATAAGAAGTAATTTGGTAAACTTAAAGATCATTATTAGTAACAATTATTGTTTATATAGAATTGTGTGTATATATATATATATATTAAATACATTTTGGTGAATCAAAATATATACATATAATGTTTATTAACACAGCAGGCTTTAATTTAAAAACTAAAAAGGCATTACACATTGTATGGTATATATTTTTTTTATTATTTATTTGTTTTTTTATATAATATTTAATAAAAAAAAACGTTATAACTCTTTGCGCTCCAATAATAATAATAATAATAACAATAAACGCGTATTTGGGTTTGCTTTAAAAAAAAAAAATAGTGATCAGCTGCATAAACCGTTGCTCGCAAAAATAAAAATTTCAACATTGTTAAAACGTTTAACTGACAACGGAGCGCAAAACGTCAAGTGCGTCTTTACAACTCATTATATATACACATAATAAACAACATTATAAAATTCGAGACTCAAAACAAAACAACAACAAATTTGTTAAGTACATTAAACATATTTTTTTTTCATTTTTTCTTTTTTATGAAACATATTTCAACGACATTACCTTTAAAATTTAAAACGACTATACGAGGTACGTAAAAGCAGCCTAAATATTAATTAGTTAACATTGTAATGAAAATTAGTTTACAATGTGATGCATATAATTAATAATTCATTCACATTTGAATCCAAGATATGCAACTTCGGATTGTCAACAATTGCCTAAGTATTTAATAAGCAGTTAAGAATAAGTTATGATTACAAGTGAAGAATAACGAGAAATGTGAAATATTTATTTTGCTAAGCTTAAAACTATAAGAAACAAATTTTAACAATGGTATAAAAATTTACACTGTAAATTGCATACAAGAATTAAATTTTAGCCAAGTATAGATAAATAAATCAATGTGTCATTTATAATTCTAAAAATAAGTTAATTATACTAAGGTTTATATATACATATAAAATAAATCACAATAAATATTATAATTCAAGAAACTTGAGAATGTTTATGGACGTAACATGAGATTTGTGTACATGTTTAATGTACAGTAAAATTATGATTAAACTATATGTAAAATATATATTAATCAATATAATAGCAAACATATCGTGTAAAGCTATTGGTGTTCTTCTCGAGTTTCTTGATTGTCTAACAAGAATACAATTCTCCAAAATCCATTGAAGGTATAAGTACAGATAATCAAATAACAAAAATGTAACTACATAAATGGTATACAGTTAATATTGGTGACCATAAAAGTAATACTAAATGCTATAAAAAATTGGTTTGTTCCATTATTATAGGCATATGCAAACTTCAATGTATGATCTGAACATGAAAAAAATATAGGTTCTCATTCATTAATATTTTTTTCGTATATCTGTGAACTATTTTAATAATATTGGAAATTATTTTACTATAACAATAAATAAAATGTAAGTAACAATTATTATAGTGTGTATGCCTATGATTATATTAATAACAATAATTATGTCCTAATTTTTATGATTTATGAAAAGTAAAATATAAGAAATGAAAAAAAAAAATGGTCTAAAACAGAATTGTTAGAAATTTGCTAGTTAAAAACTGCTAGCATTTTTTTTTTAGATACATAATAACATATTATTTAAAAGCTCATTCATTTAAAAATTATATTACGTTAACATTTTGCAACATAAAATAATTAAAATTAAAACAAATTGGGACGGTGTATTCTTTTATCATCTCACTAGTATTTTTTTAAATTGTATAATACTTAATTATAGACACTAGGAAAAGTCAACTTTATGTTTTCTTTATAACAGATACATGATGTGAAAAAACACAAAGCAACATTTTTTGTAGCTACTAAGGGAGTAGGTATTAACTTATGTGGAAAATCCGACTGGCCATACTTTTATCCTACAAATAGAGATACTTCAAAGGAACAAGAGATATTAGAGATCAATAATATTTATGACGAATCGACAATATAAAATTATTTAAAAAAATAATAATTATGTTTAATAACAGTCATTTCCTTAATGTCATTAATAAAAATAATAAAAAAACTTGCTCCAATCAAAAAATTTTTTAAACAAAAAATTGAATATTTTTTTTTAAAATTGTTCATTCTAAATTTCATAACATTACTGTACAAAAGAATAACAATTCATAAATACTCTTCAAATCATTTATTGAATTTAAAAAAAAAAAATGGTTATCAGTCTTTCCCTAAAGCATGAGTCGGAATTTCCACATGCCATAATGTTAACACCACTAATCATTTGTCATATTATCATACATGTATTTCTTGTTCTTCACATTTTCCAATGGTTGTATAATGTATCTTTCTTGAAGAGGTGTTAAATTCAGGTCTTAATCGTTTTAGTCCAAATCTTGATACATATAATACAGCACCCAAAAATACTAGTACAGCACAAAACACAAACAACATTACTAATTTGTGACCGCCGTGATTACCATCAACAAGTGTAGTGCGCACTGGACTTGGACAATCATTGCGATACGCAGCATATGGATCAAGAGGATTTTTTGACAAATCTTGGATACATTGAATTGATTCACTGTTACGAACAATGACCTTGGTGGTATGTAACCAACTGTATAGTTTTTCAATGTTACAACCACATGAGAATAGATTGTTAGACAAATCAATAACTAAAGATTTATTGCCTGACTGAACATTATCTAAGGTTGAAAGTTGTTCATCAGACAGTCCACGTATATGATTACCTTCTAAGTCAATGAAACGTAAATTAGACATACAGTCTAAATTGAAATCAATACCAGTAAGTTGATTGTTGCTGAGATGTAGGTCGAGTAGACGAGGTAATGGACAAAAAACACGAGGTTCTGTTATAATACTTATCTTATTTTGTTCAAGATGAAGTTTAGCCAAACGACTTAAATTACTATTGACGAATACTTCATATAAATCAGTAGTTATGTTTACAACACCTTCATCAGCAAATGCATCAGTCAAATGAAGCTCTACCAAACTCTCAAAGTTTGAAAATACTCTATAAAATATAATTTAATGCGATTAATTATAAATAAATGCTGTTATTAAAAAAAAAAAAATTATATATATATAATACTCAAATACATAAAAATATATAAACACTTCTTTACAGCAAAGATCCTAATTTTAAATTCATAAATAAATAAAAATGAGGTTTAAATGAGATATTTATAAATAAGAGATAAAATAATTTTAATAAAACATAAACTTATAATAGTTTTATTAATCCAAATTAAAGTTATAAAATATTTGCATTTTTATTGTTGCATTACCTAAGCTACTTAAGCTTATTAATCTAATCCAAGCATTTAATTTTTTAATCAAATAAGAGTGTTTAACTAATTCTTTAAAATATGTTAAATTTAATTTAAATTTTATGAAGATTTGTGCATATATTTTTCATTATAAACATACTAATGTAACATTCTTAAAAAAAAGACATTGATCAATCACAATGCATACATATTTTATTTATTATATAGTGATGAATAATTCAACCAGTAGAAGGTTCTAGGAGTGGCATGTAATGCAAACAAAATTATGAGATCATACAGCCAAATAATTATTATTTCAGACGAATGTCCTAGCAGGATGACCTCATACACTATTTAAATAATTCAGTTAATATTTGAATTTAATGTTTATATAGTCATATTATCTTTACTTTTAAAACTAATAATAATGGAAAAATAATTTTACAAACTAGATATACATAGAAACTATGATGATTTATGGATACAGTAATATAAAATATCAGTATCTAAAAAAATATGTTATATTATACTTTACTGCAAAAAAAAATTAATTCTATAAAGAAATAGATAAACAATTAATTTACAAGTAATTGACAGTATTAAATATGTATTTAAATTACATAAAAAAAATTAGCTCAGGTCTTATCATTAGATTAAAATAAAAATAAGAGATTTAATGGAATCATAATTATTATGTAATTTAAATTTAATTCTGTAAGAAATGCTGATTATGTAAGTAAGTTGACCTTATGATGTGCTATTATTATAATTAAAAATAAAAGATAATAATATTAGTTTTCACCTGGGATGACGGAGTCCAATGCCATTCAACCCGATCTTGTTATTATTAAGTATCAGTCGCTCAACATTGGAAACTCGATGATAACTCTTGCCTTTGATTTCCTGTATACCATTGTTGGACATGTCTAGGTACCGTAGTTTATCAATGATACTATTAGCACCAAATATGTTGGACGGTAACTCTGGGAGAAAGTTTCCAGTGAATATCAACACCTGCAGCAACAAATAAAAAATAATACACACGTTTGTTAAGTCATGACTTAAATTTTAATCGAAAAATAGCTTAACAATTAGCTCTGATCATCACACAGCTGAAGGTTTGACATTGACTCACCTCAGTCTCGTTGGGCAGATTCATGAAGACGTCTAGGCTCTGTTTCATTGTGAGCTCGGTGCCCGTGCAGTTGACCGCGTACAATTCCTGTCGATCGTATGTCGTTTTGCCACAGTAGCACGAGCCTAATTCAGGCTTAGTGCACCTGAACAACTCCGAGGACATGGCCACCGGCAGGAATAGTAGCAAGGACACGGTCACCGCAGTGACTGTGGCGGTGGTGGACTCGGCCATTGATTACACGTCCACCTGTCAAACACCCGCACTGAATTAGCCAAATTTCGCGCGGGTTCCGTTCGGATGGACGGACACACACCAATCGACCGCACTGAACGTTCCGCAGGCACACACCGAGCCGAGCGGATATCACTGCCGGCGGCCGAGGTCGGGAGGATGCATGCGAGATGAGACCGCTTAACGCGATCGGTGTTGAGTAACAAATTAATTTATCGAACAAACAACGCGGACGACCTACATAAAATTTCTCGTACGTCAACCGAGGAAAATTGTTTTTTTTCACACTACCATTTTTTTGAGGTTATTGACTCGGGGGCAGCAGCAGTAGCTATGGAGGTCGGACGACCCCCGCCATTTTGTTTGGCGGAGCGCTACGATTTGAAAATCAACCCTTGTCGCTCAGATAACGACATGCGTCGTACACACAGACGGCGTAGTTACCTACGAACGTACGTGCTTAGTACACTAATGTTGTACGAAAAACGCGATAATTTTTTTTTTTTTTTTTCGGTGAATTAATTTAGAAAAATCAAGTTCTGTACTGTATACGTACGGTGATTAAAAGGAATAATTAGTTTACGAACAAACGTAAGACGTATATACACAACAAATACTAAAATAACTACTCACCTGAAGCAGTGCGACGACGAGATTATTTTGCAAATGAAGTGAATAGTACGTAGGTAGGTGTGTACGGTTCAGTTATAACTGTGACAATTCGATATCCTCGTCACCAAACAACAACAACAATAATAATAATAATAATAATAATAATAATAGTAAAAATACGATTGAGGGACAGGTATTGTTGTACGCCAATGTTTGTAGCACTATTGTGTACAGACCGCACACGGACAGCAGTTACATAGTTGGATCGCTCAGTGGAGGGGAATTATTGTGATGCATAGGTAGGCACTATATTAATAATTCTCCAGCAAAAGACCATGGCTCTCACGTATTCCTCATTACCACCGGTTGAACTCAATATTTAGTCATATATAGTCAATATGCAAGTATTTGCAAGACATGTTAAATGACATATGTTAAATATATGTTAAATATGTTAAACATGTGTTATGAATGGTGTCGGCCGTCTGCAGTGAATCGTGCAATTAATTATTACGACGGTAAAACAAATAGTAGGTGGTACCTGGATTTAATAAATTATATATATTAAATAATTTTTTTTTGTTCGTCGAACCAACTCTTTCATGTAAATAGTTTAGATCAAACGTACCTAGGGCTGGATTTAGTATAGGACTGGGTGGACTGCAGCCCGGTAATCGGTAAAAAAGACCAAGGAAAAAAAGAACACGGAAAAAAAGAACAATTTAAAAATATCAATATTTTTAACACCGTGATGAAATCAAAATTATTTGTTTTAAAATATTAATATTATAATATATACATATATAAAACACAAATGTATACAATTAATGATAACGTATTGTGTGTGAAACGGCAGATAAGAAATTTTTTAAACTCCTTTTACCATTTTTATATTCTTCGCATAACGTTACAAGTCTAATTTGCATTTTTTCATAAATAGCGTGTTTTTTTTTTTTGGTTCATATCCGCCTATATTATTTTGAGCCAACTTCGTTTCATCGGATGCGACTTCTAAACGTATTTTGGAAATTAACGTCCATATCGTGGGATGATTATGTCCAACTAATTTACTGAATCTATGATTCCATCTTTCGGTTCTATTGTTTGTTCGGTCTTCATTATTCAGAGTTGTTTCGTAAACGTTCCATGTACTTGGAGGAAATATAGGGGGCAGTTTCGGAGAGTGATACTTAAATCGTTTTGTGCGATTCGCTTATATGTACCACTTACCAAAAATATAACATAAGTGTCTATGCATTATATTATAATTTTTTTTTAAAAAAATATTGATTAGTGGGGCACTGTATAAAATTTTTAAAAATTGTTCTTTTTTTCCGTGTTCTTTTTTTCCGTGTTCTTTTTTACTTGTTCTTTTTTTCCATGTTCTTTTTTTCCTTGGTCTTTTTTTCCTAGATTCCTGCAGCCCAAGGGCTCCCACAATTATATGATGTTTAAATTAGGATAGCGAAAAAAAATTTTCTATTTTCACACATATTTAATTGAATAATAATTGAATAAAAAAAAAAGTAAATAAATAATTTAATTTAATAGTATTGAAGTTTATTTGAACGTTTAAAATTTAATTTTTGTAACATATAATGGATGACTACGTTTACTGACAATGAACGGTGTTTTAGAATCTAGATAAAAGTTTCGCAGATTTAATTTGAATTATTTGACATTAGTGATGGATAAGGCAGAGAACTTGTAGCTCTAAAAAATCACTGAATATGCAAGCACTCATGCACTTGAAAACCCTGCCTATGCACTAAAAATATGCACTTACATTTTTTTAAAACGATTAATTAAAAAAAAATTATAAGCCATTTAAATTTGCGTAACCTTAAATCATTTTCACATTTTACTTTAACTTTACAATAATAACAGTGTACTGTAAGTGTAATATTCTATAGTATCCTATAGGACAAAAGTAGGCAAAAGTGACTAATTCCTACTAACTTAGTCAGCAGTACTATGTGACTAATTTAATTACTCTTCGTGGTATAATTAGTCATTTGACTAATTTTTATTATTTGTCTAAATTTTAATCACTAAATTGTATTATTTCTAATGTTTTATATTGTTTGACTAATTTTTATTATTTACTTGGCTAAAGTTTATTCGATTAACCATTAAATAAAACTATCATTTTTAACTTATTTTGATAATAATAAAAATTGTAACTAACTTTAGAATGCACATTATTAAAAATACAAAGGATATAAATATATATTATACAATAAAATTATATATCTAAATCTGTTTTAACTCTACAGATTAAGATAGTTGAATGATAACTATGGAAGTTATTTAGGGTATTAAATAAAATAAATATTTATTTTCATAAAATTCATTTAAAATACTATGATACATATCTATTATCATTGATTATAAATAGTATGTATGTTACAGTTAAAACCCGAAATCCGTCGAAACTAGTTTTAACTAGTAAAAACTAGTTTACACAAATCCCTTTAGTCACTTCTGGTTTTAACTAGTTAAAACTAGAATTAACCTCAAGTTCAAATAAGTCAGTAAAAACTAGTTTTAACTAAAATGCATGTATTCGAACTCATAATACATAAAACGCACCCGACCACAGACGAAATATTCTATAAATATTGCTCGATAATTCGACCGGCCGATTTGATAATCAATTAAGATAACTTTAACAATAGTTGTCCATAACTCAGATACGATAACTTCGACAAGTTATACCTACAATAATATTAATAATGATAGTTTGTCCTGTCAAAATAAATAATATAACAAATGTCTATATTTAATAATCTTTTTTAATAATCTTAATAATTTAATATCCTAATATATACTTATAATTCTACTTTTCCCTAGTTAGAACTAGTTTTACCTATGAAAATGTTTTACTATGTAGTATGAGTTCGAATACATGCATTTTAGTTAAAACTAGTTTTTACTGACTTATTTGAACCCGAGGTTAATTCTAGTTTTAACTAGTTAAAACCAGAAGTGACTAAGGGATTTGTGTAAACTAGTTTTTACTAGTTAAAACTAGTTTCGACGGATTTCGGGTTTTAACTGTAACATATATACTCGTACTATAATAGTATATATTTAAATATTTACTATCAATACTACTATCTTGTAATTTCATAAAATATATAAATTAATAATATATATATATATAAACAGTGGCGGATTTAAGGGGGGGAAGGGACTAGCCCCCTCATGGCCCATCAGATGTCCATCATAGCACTTGGTGTGTCTAAAACTTTAATGAGTAATAAAATTAAAAAATTTAAATTCAAGGGTACGAAGAAGGTGTTAATATATCGGGACGACATGTAACAAACATTTTTGATGAGTCGATTGTACGTGTTGAAAAACGACTAATAGTCTGTAGTAATAGTCGCTTTTGTCCATCACTACTTGACATTATTATTTTTATTCGTTATTTAAATACTTATATACGTATATTTACGCAGTTTAAGCGATTCGTATTATAGATCAAGTATAATATTATGATGATAAAACTTATAGGTACTGGATTTGATTGTTTTTATGGTTATTTATTATTAAATAAGTCATTAACTGTTACTACTACTAACTATAATAATACATTTTATTTGACTAGTAAAAAAATATACTTTCTTGTTTGTATATTAAGGGGCCCTCATAATGCATTCCGTCCAAGGAACACCATATAGGTATCTAAGCCGCCCTGAATGTAGGTAGGTACCTATTTTTATTTTTAGATATTTGTTATTGTATGCTGTAGAATCGAGTCTTAAGCCTGTAGAAAAAATAATTGTATTTTGGATTTAATGTATAATGATTAATTTTGTATTTTACAAAAGGTTAATTTTTCGAACATTACGATTAAAAAAAATGTATCGTTTATCTATCTAATAATTTGTAACTCATTAATTGTAAACATTTAAACGATGGGAATAGTGTACGTTGTTATATGGTTCAAGGGATAGTTCACAGTCCATAATTATTAACAATAAAATATTAGTAAATAGTAAATAAGTATTGTACCTATAATAATATTTATAATAATCGGACAATGGTTGTATCTAATGTACTCAAAAAATGTTTAGAAAATTACTTGGATATAAGATAGACTCATGATAAGAAATTAATCGATTGCCTTTTAAAGACATATTGCATAAAATATAAATAACTACCTATACGTACGAGAATAATTTGAAAATTTACCGAGCAATATCAGTGGTAAAATATTACCTTGTATAGAAATGTACGTATTTTATACTATTACTTAAATGTGGATGTATAAAAGAGGAAGTGTATTGTAATACAACAATTAAAAATACATTAGTACCTAACTAACTGTGTGATTTATACATAAAAAAGTAGACTGTTGACAGGTGACAACGTAAATAAAAAAAAATACAATATTGTAAATATGAAATTAATATCATACGATTAAAGACCACTGATAGTGGACTATTAATAGTATTTAATATAATAATATAAATATATTTATACATTTCAGTACTTTTCTATCTTTTGCATACTTATTATATATTATTAATGTTGACTAACGGCGTTTTAATGTAAAAGAATATACCTAAGTATTTAATATTACTATTTTCTATTATTAAACTGACATTGACCAATTAGAATTAATTAATATTTCACTAAAGAGTATGTAGATGAAATTAATATAAATTTGTTATTTTCCCAAACACCCAGTAAACACTAAAATGTATTTTTCAGTAGAAGTGGTGGAGTGGATTTTTAAAAAATGTAAAATGCTTCAACTGGCAATAATTAGGTACATATGTTGCAGTAGATTATATGTATTTTAAATTAGTCAAGTTGGAGGCAGTTACAGATGATGTTCATGCAAATTGTATAGTATATTATAATATAATTATAATTATATATTGTATAATTGTATATTGTATTTTAAATAGTATATCCATTATAAATAAATGTAATAATGATTTATAAGTTAATTTACAAGTAATAACCATTTATTAATTTTTATTTTATTTTATTTTTTTAAGTGTAAGAATTGAACGTTTATAAAATTGTTCTCAAATATCTTTAGGAAATGGAACATAGTTTTAAAGATAATGTTCTTTTAGAGTTACACTTATCCATAAATAATAATCATACCATCAAATATGGGGTCAGCAGATGCATTACCTGAACTTTTTTTTTGAGTTGTAGAAGTTGGTGATTATTGAAATATGGGCATCTACAAAATTGTATTTCCATATGTAATATTCACTAGTTATTAATCATATTTATATTTACATTATTTAAAAAGTATCTTTTATACTTTTATAAAAATTTATTGAGAATATAATATCTAGTTGTTATTTACTGTTGTGTCTAAATTAAGTTATATATCACCTGTAAAATAAGTCTCTCGTGCTGCCACAAACTTAGTGGGGTGACTTAATCACGCTCTTAAATTTGGAGGCCTGATTGTAGAATAAACTTGATCGTATGTATAATTACGTTAAGTCATTTGATAAAGCGTCAATGCGAGAAAAGTTAAAACCAAAGGTAGAAAAGAGGATCTTTAACTGGGTTCTTTGGGTGGAGAGAGATGGATAATTTATGAGAAGGCGTTGGAAGTCACAGTAATCTCTATCACAGTAGGGTAGAGGACAATACGTACTATTGTTGAGTCCTAATTTAAATGAGTGGTGTGGAAGTAGGTTGTAACCAGTGCGTAATTTAATGTGTTTGGTTATGGTAGCGCGGCTTAACTTAAGGGATTGAACAGGGATGTCTTAAAATATTGAGCTATAACCAAAAGCATAAGACTCTGGTAGGGAATCCCATTCCAGCTTCCATAGCTCCTGTATGGATGTGCGATGAAGAGCAACTAAATCAGTAGGTATAAGGACACCACAGAGGACCCGAGTAAGACTGGTTGGCGGTGAAGCCAGCTAACCAATTGGCGTGCTTGTTGCTAGTTATACCTATATGACCTGGAACCCATAAGAAGGAGATAGTGAATGACCTGATTTTGAGTAGTAATGAGCGGATTTTTAAAATTATGAGGAGCACTTAATAACAATGAATGATATTATTTAATTTAAAGAATCATAAACTCGATTGTAGATAAGTACAGGATATATTTTATGGGCGGGAGACTGTAATTTTGGGGACTTTGCATCAGATTATTTTTTATCGAAAACAGCATTTTCTAAATCTAACAATACTCTGAAATGTAAAATCCGAAACTAGTTTTAATAACAGATACTTATAGGTATTAAAAACTTACTTGATGCATTGATTGGATTACATTTTAAATTATTATTTTACAAATGATTACAAAACTTGCAAATTTTCAAATAGAAATAATAAATAATAAAGTAATATAATAAAACAAAAATTAGTACATTTTTAATACTCGTATTAATAAATTAATATATAAATAAACAAATAAGTGCTTAGTCTGGAATATTAATACATTTGTAATGTATGACCGGTTTCTAATTAAAAATTCATCTTCAGTAGAGTCTGGATTTGTAGGTACCTATTCATTTACATATTTGTAATGAGTGTATGTAGTTTGATGGAAGTAAGAAATGTGGAGATTAGTGTAAGAAAGAATGGAAAAAAAAATTATTTTGCATACAAATGCATATTTTAAGGATAACATCATATTTGAAGAATTTCGCATATTTAAGGATAATTTGTAAAAACGTTCATGAAAAACTAATTATTTTATTTTTTATATCACAGTAGAAACTATATTATGATTTATCAAATATACAAGGAGATAAAATTTCTACTATAAAATCTAAAATTCTTAATTAGTATCACAAAAATAAAGGAATTCAAGTATTAAATCAAATCAGGTTAATTATACCAGAAAACAATGAAATATAGCTCCCAGAAAACTTCACCGTTTGTTCTTTGGCCAATACGCATCACTGATATCTGTAGATGTGGAAAGATCGTCTAGTATTTATAAACATTTAAGTGATAAGACAAATATGATGCTTGATTACCTAGAAAAATATATTATTTTTAGGGCAGAGGACTTGAAGCATTTGCATATTTGTTTTGCATAGTCACAAAAATAGCAGAGTACGAAACATATACGTTTCATATTCTCATAAAGCTAGTTTTGAAATTTTATTTTGCATATAAATGCATATTTTGACTACTTTTTGTTTTTAGGGCATATTTTACACTTTTATACTTTTTGAGATATATTTAACTTAAATTGATTTTTTCCTAAGTGACATTTTTATTTTAAACAATACAGTCAAAATGTTTCCATAAAAATTTATTTATTTTTAATTTTTGCCGTATAATATGGTTTTTGACTGTCTACAAGCACATATTTTTCCTAGAAGCGATAATGATCTAACGTTGTCTCTTTACAAAATATTAAAAAAATTAAATAAAAAGGCTGAACAAATTTTTAAGTGCATAAGTGCTTGCATATTTAGAGCTATTTTAGAGCTACAAGTCCTCTGCCCTAATTATAATGAATTATTTTTAAAAAAAATAAATATTATAAATCAAAACATTTTTAATAATAACTACATTTTATTTTTATTTTTTGAATAGCTTTTTATTAAATTTCAATATTTTTTTATGTTTTGTAAATATTTACCAAATAAATAGTATAAAAGTATTTAATACATTTTTATAATTATTTCAATTAAAGAACCTGTTCTATTTGTTGAATAGGTATATATGTAAATATTTGCTTAATATTATAAGTTGATATCCGTACTTGAGATATTAAGTTCATCTATTGAATTGCATTAATATTTATAGAAGAAAAATGAATGAAATATATTTATTTTAGGTAAGAATATATTTAAAGATTTTTAAATGCATAAATGCATACTATTTAAAGCTTTTCAAGTGCATACAAATCTGATCCCTAATTATCAGGTATACACAAAGTTAATAGTCATACTTTACCAGATTCGATCTGGTCATACATTACTAGGGTTTCCATATTTTATTTGACGAAAACCGGGACAATATTTTTCTTGCTTAAAAAAAATGTATTTATATATTAATCATTTACTACTGCGACGTTTCCTAACCGGATAGAAAGTCTGAAAGAAACATTGTTTATAGTATGGCTACTGTGATTAGCTCATTACAACTGACAAAATATTAATTAATGCTCGATTCCTTTAGTGATAACTACAACTATCATGTGGAAACAACAATACGAAGAACGTATTCGACAAAAAAAATAATCATTTAGTTGGGAGAATATTTAAAAACAAATTTCGTAAGTAAATAATTCAACATTTTATTTTATCATGACCTGGTTGTTTGAACTAGAGTTTAATAAAATACAAACATATATTATTAAAGAATCATTCCGGGACAATTGGCTGTCTTGAAACAAATTATCGGGACACCGGGACGCCATACTCAAAATCGGTACTGTCCCGGCCAAACCGGAACGTATGGCAACCCTAAATGTTACATTACAAATATAATAGTACTCCAGTTAACCTAAGTATTATTTCTTTAGAGATAATAAAAATTGTATTATGCTTTTTAAATATAATGCATTTGTTTTATCAAGTAAAAATCACATTTTTAGGAACATACTGTTATAAGTCGTTTTGTCATGAGGGTAAAATGTCATAGAACTGGTACCATCCATGACTTACTAGCACTTACGTTCATGTTCAAATATAGAATAACCTAGGTTTTAAGAAATGCCTTTCCAATGTTACTGTAGAGATTCCTAAAAGTATAATTCAGTTTCTTAAATAATTTATTAGATTATACTTTTCACTGTCACTGTAGTGACAAATACGAAAATATTATTAAGGTTTTAATTTTAGATTAATAGTGACTTTCTAATTATGAATCACTACATAGTTATTTAATAATTTAAAATTAAGTATTTTATGTTAAGGTACTTAACCTTCATTTTCTTGATATTTTAAATTTATTATTTTTAATTCTTATACTAATTAAAATAAAAAATAGCATAACTTTAGAAAATTACTTTAAGAGCTCAACATATATACTAGACTTAATAAAATATTAAAAAATCAATTTTTAAAAAACAAATATATATTGCAATTTAAACTATAAGTTTTTGTTTAAATTTCTAAACAAGAACAGAAAAAAATTGATTAGTTCAAATATTCACTTCTTCGATCGATATTAACTGTGTATACTTTTGAGTGGATTTAAGTGTGTTGTCAATAAAATTTATTACCATGATATTACTAAATAAATAGAAGTTAATAATAATTTTTTTTTTAAATAAAAAACAAAATAGCAATTTAAGATCAAATAATGTAGACCATAAATCAGCATACCTATATGAAAACATCATTAAAACTTAAAAAAAAAAATATATAATACAAACAAAATTAATTATGAACAATTATTTCTAATTAAATGTAAAATCAAGCATACCAACATTATATCAGTTGTTTAAAAATGTCATTTTTTTTGTACATGGCATTTAGCAACTAATGGGTGTTGAGGAGGTCAACAACTATCATATAGGCATTTATTAACCTATATCTAATAAAACTAACGATTTTGTCTAATTTTATAGTAATAAAATTAAAACTATTTTATATATATACAATATATATATATATATATAATACTTGAATAATATATATATTATACTTGAACACAAACTAAATTAAGAATTTAAGGGCATGATAAAAGAATGATTTAAGGTTTATATGTTTTATTGAAATAATACACTCAGCACATAAAAACGGTTTACGATTCCATCTCTTCGCCTTGTAACTCTTTAAGATACGCAGCTTTGGCTTCAACAACACGTTGTTTGCGCTCAGCATTTGTTAATTTCTTGGCATTCCAGCGTTTCTTAGGTTCCTTAGAAACATCCTTCTTCGGCTTTCTCTCTCGTTTCGGGTTACTTCTGATATTTTCATGGGCTTTCTTATACATATTTTCCAACTATTAAAATAAAATAAATAAGTTTTTCTTGGTAAATAAAACAAGTGATATTTATATCATAACTTAAGAACTAAATGTATGTGAAAAATAGATTATAATGTAAGGAAGGTATAAAAATATGTTTATTTTGAAGAAACAAAGTATAGATATATTTACTATGTTTTCATTCAACATTAGAATATTTAAACAATGTAACTCAATTTAATTTAAAAGCAGTACTGTACAAATGTATAACAACAATAATAATTATAATGTATAATAACAATGTAAAAGAGTCCCTATTTGTATTTTTATCAGGAGGGAGTGCTAATAAGAATGTTGATATGACAACTTTAAATTATACTAAAATTGGGGCAATAAAAAATTAACTACCTTTGAAACAAAAATTTGTTTTTTTAAAAATATCAAATTATTAATAAATAGGTATTATTTTACATTTAATTGTAGAATTCAAAAATATTGTCTTAGCATGTTTGATGAATTTTTTCCAATCACATTTGGATACCAAATCCAATGCCCTATGAATAGTGGCGGATTTAGGGGGATGCTTGGGAGCTGAAGTACCCACCATTCCGCTTATTTTTATTAAAAATTATTAATAATCCCCCAAAGGCAAATTTTTGGTATGGACTACCAAAACACGCAGTGTTATAGCAAAAACCGGTCGGCGATCTTGCAGAATTTCGAGGTACAGTGGTTTTCTATAAGCTAGAACAAGTTAACTGATAAGTCGGCTGCTCGGTTGTCAAAACATTACTTTTTGTACATTATCTATGATATCATAGAACATGATATTATGTAATAAAGCACCCACCATAAAAAAATCTTAGATCCGCCACTGTCTGTGAACAAATTTTCAACTTCAATCATATTTTGTTGGATTTTTTTTGCCATTTGGTCTTTTTTTGAGTTCATAGATTTTCAATGACGTTATACTAACAATGGTACAGTGACAGTTATATTACTTCATGGTCTATTAAACTTGCTATTTTATTTAGTTTGTATGTTTTAACAACTTAATATGTTCAGCTAGTTTTCAGTCATGAGAATTTAAATTAATATTTTGATTTTTCAGCAATTTTTGCAATTCAGCTTTTTTGAGCATTACATTTTGGATAGTTGTTTACCAACATAAAATGATAGGATGTATTATACATAACGATTAGGAATGGTTCTGGAAGTAGTTTTAGCATATCTATAAACAATTTTTTTTTTAAAAATATCTGAATTCATTGACAAATGCTAGTCAGTAAAATTACCAGCTTGACATTTAAAAACAAATTTTGATACCTCTATGAATTCGAAATGCTATGATCTAGTGTAATTATTAGGTGATCTTCTTTGCCGGTTATTATTTTAAATTCCTCGATTTTTTTTATTGTTCTGCTAAATATGAAATCTCGAATGATGTTTATTTACCCATGAGTCATCTAATTAATTATAGAAGGGTGCAAATTTTAAAAAACATTTAAAAACACTATCTATACTATAAACATGATTATAAATATTCTATTGTAATTTAAGCCTAACACGTTGATTGCGGCATTGGTTGAACTGAACGACCTTCCTGTGCGGAACATTATTTCTGTTATATTACTTTTATTATGAAAATCGACCATCAATAGCACAAGAATGCCCAGACTCTCAAACCACGGCAAATTAAACAACTTCTACCTCTTATCTGTGCAGAGGCTTAAACACAAATGGCTTGTTGTAGGCTGGTTTTATTGGGAGAAGTAATGTACAGATTGTCGAAGTCCACTGCATAGTACAAATACGATAAGTTGACGATGCATCAGCATAAGCACCCGTGTTAATGCTTAATTTTTAAAGTAAGTTGGTAAGTTGAGTTATAAACATTTTAATACTTCAGTTAGTTTGTCAGTTGAGGTTGTTTTGTTTTTCATGAACATAAGACAATAGGTATTCTGTGTAGCGAAAGAATGTGGTGTTTCTGCACATGTAAAGAGATGATCGAGCCTATGTCTCTTTTAGCTCTCCTTCTTAGCTACATAAAGTAGCATTACACACACCATGCTATCAGGTGTCAAGTTTCAGTGAGAACAGCTATAACTAGGCAGAGTATATTTATACTCCATCCATTGTGTAAATTTATGAATAAAAAGAATAAATAAACAAAAAATGATTTATGGGTTGAAAGATATGTGACAATTTCAAAGACTCAGTAAATTAAATAAAATCCTTTAGACTCACATCATCAGCAACAATTCCTAATTTAATGTACCGAGAGAACTGACGGTTGTATGCATCTTCATCCTCTTCTTCTAATTTGCGCATGTACTCAGCAACATGTAAACCCAAAATATGTTTACGATGAGTTTCTGCACTGTATTCTTTAGCTTCAGCATCGTAGCCAGGGAATCTCTTAACACTTAAATTTAAATTTGATCATTAATTTTAATACATAATTAAAAATAAGATAATAATGAAAGATTTAAATTTAAGTATATTTTACCTGTGAGGAATGTTAAAACCTCCATCAACAGCTCCTTTCATTGCTCCGAAAACTCTAGCACCAGTGCTGGTTTTCATTAAACCAACATCTAGATTGCAACGGAAAGCATTTGGACCTTCATCAGCTGGTTCAACATAGTATTCTTCACCATTAGCTTCTTTTAATCCTTCATACAAACGATCCAATCCAAGTTTTTTCAATAACTATTAATGAAATGTGGTTGGTTAAAATAATATTTATATGAAATGATTAAATAAAATATAACTAACTCGGCGAGCGACCAAAAGTCCAGTACAGTATGCAGCAGCATAGTTGGTTAAACCAACTTTAACACCAAAATGAGGCAATTCATGACTGTAAGCAGCACATACAATTTTGTCTCCTTCAATGCGAGAGTGTGCAACCTTAATTTTAAAATCAACTAAATAAAAAATTAATTTAAATTGTTAAGTATTATAATTTTACTAACCTGACATGTAATATCTTTGTTTGAAAAACGAACAATTAAACGGTATTTAGGAGTGTCATATTTGTTCTTGTCTTGAACAATTAACCGTTTACGGGCATAATAGTCAGTTTTACCTTCACGACGCCTCTTGAACTTAACTTGGTAACGCTTAAAATATTGCTTGTTTTTAACAACTTTGACGAAACCCTGAAAGTTGAAATCATAATTGAAAAACTCTCTTGATGATAGTATGTCAGAAGTGACCGAATGGTCAGTGATTTTTATCCATTTGAATCCACAAAAGTAAGGAAAGAAAACTCTAATAAACTAATACAACCAAAAATGTATTAAAAAATATTAGATTACTTACCATTATGAAAACGAAATATCAGAAACGGGCGACGTAATTCAGAAGAATACGTCGTGCAAAAGTAACGTACACGACGAGAAAAACTGTACGTCAAGAGAGACAACAACCAGAAAGAGATAACGTAACCTACAAAATATGGCGGTGTATGTCTTGGAAATCAATATAATAGAAATTACACGTGCCCTGAACGCGGTTCATAGTTTTTGTTCCATGATTATTTATAACATCTGTCTCTTCATTATTTCAAAATTGTCAAAACTGTTTTTTATTTTTATCATTCATTTAAACCACGGACTAAGATTATAATCGTGATTCAAACCATGCTTATAGTTAATAGTTTTTAATCTATGATTGTAATCTTTATTAATTATGTTCTTATATTTTATATCTCAAGTATATTAATTAATGTCATAAATTATTATATGGCATTGTAAACATTAGTTAAACGTACTTAGCGCTACAAGTCCACGTCACACATTATTAATAAAATTTGTATACTTGTATAGCTATATTGTATATACTATTTTAGCGTGGATCCTATTATCTACATATATACTTATTCGACAGTATTACAAATGTATATGAGCGTAATATTGTGTTTGTGGGTTATCTCAGCTGCCACTACACTTTTTAAATTTTTAAGTTCTTAAAAATAATTACCTATTATCGATATTATAAATTATATATGATATGTATTATGTACTAAATGTCTCTATTCAGCTTCATATCAAAAATGAATCGTATACGTTATAGTAAGATAAAAAGGTAAAATAAAATAATTATAATTAAAACGTCAAAATAATTGTTGTAATGAATAAAAATAAAAAATATAATAAAGAATAGAATAATTGACTGATAATAAATGAGTTTTAATAACTAAATATCAATCATATATTTGTATTGTATTATATTGTATTCAAACAGAAAATATATTTTTTGAAACATTGAAACAGTAAGGGCTTCGCCCCCGCACCCCATTACTACTTGTTATAATTTTTACAGTTATAATATATTACACAACAATTAGTTTGGTACTCAACAGAAAAACAAAATACTTTATAAATTAAATACAACAATATACAACTCAATGCTAATTATTTATTTGTAATTATAATTGCAAACGGTGGTTAGACATAGCAAATATATTTAATATGTCTTAATTTTTGAGACTACCAGAAATATCTTTTTCTATATATATTATAGAAGCTTTAGAAAACCTATCTTGATGTATAGATGTGCGTAACCAATTTTTTATTTTTCTCATTGCAGAAAAATACCTTTCACATGTGCTTGATGAAATTGGTATAGTATGAGACAAAGATAATAAATTATATAAATTTGGATACAGGGCTTATTCTAAAGCGCAATTGGGCTTATTTTGCGTATTTGGAAAAACTAAATACGCACTTGATAATCAATTTTTGCGCAATTGATTTTGATAATTGATTGTTATATTAATAAGATAAGAGCAAATTGTAGTTCTTATAGGTATTAATTATAAATTAGAATCCACATTTATCATTGATACTTATTAGCTATAAATTTAACAATTTAAATTATTATTATAATTCATAGGAACAACTTTTTAGAAGTTTGAGTTTTCTAAGAATAAATAATCCCGAAATCGATTAGGAAAAACCTGAAAAACCCCGATATTTACTATTTAACGGTTCGACCCATCACTAGTAGAAATAAAAGATAATGCACCCTTAATCCAAATCTTGTTTTTATTGGTTGGTTTAGGTTAGGCTTTGTTAGTACTAAAACAGATAAAATTATAGTATAAAGATATAATATTAAGTGTTATGGGCCTCCATACATCATATAACATATTATGACCACATGTATATTTAGAATACTGAGAATAATGATATAAACTTTATATTAATCATAATTATGTGCCTAAAAATAAGTATTGTAAAATAATTAAGTATATTAGAACTATAAAAGTAGATTCAGCAATAAACCGTGTACAGAATTTCCACGAATAAGGTATCATCGTATAAAGTCATATACCTATTCCTGGAAATTATCAAATTAGCAAGGGAAACGAGTCCACAGTATCATAAAAAGGAATTAACCAGATAACCAGGTGCGGCATTTTTACAAAGCCAGCATCGTGTAAGGTCACACACCGATTCCTGGAAATCACCAAACAACCGGGTGCAGCTTTCCAATGACGTCAATCGAGCCATATAAAAGAGGGTCCGAATCAACCACAAATCAGATGAGTTCTAGTCACGGAACTGCAAGCAACTTCACGTCACTCTGTTTCATGAATTGTTATAACACTTGGAATTATTTAAATAAACGTATTAAAGTTAAAGTCTCACATTTTATTAAATTAAAATTCATCATCGACTGCACAAGTTGAAATCTAGCCGGTGGCACGTAACATATGAATTAAAAGGGAATATGTATTTCAAATGATTGAAAAACTTACCTTGTTAGACATCATTAAATTAATAACACGGTAAATAATGAAAATATAATAAAACAAAACTGTTTTTTTTCTGAATTATTGTTCACTGCACTGGCACACTATTCAGACACAGAACAACGAATGACTCTTATCAAGAGAAAACATTTTATACAAAATGATATAATATATATATTTTTCAATAAAATGGTCATATCTTTATGAATGTCTAAATTTGGAAACGTAGTTCTTGACCGTGCTGTATGGATTAAGTATTCTTAGAACACACCTATTGTTCCAATATTTGTTGCATATCATTTTATATTGTTCTTCAGAGAAAAAATTTTTAAGAAATGTACAATTACAGTGATTTGTAGTACTATATTGTTATAATACACAATATAACACAGTTAATTTTAAATGTGATACCGTAAAGTGAGTATGAGATTGGCTACCTGAACTTGGCCTGTCCATATAAAAACGTTTTTTAGGCATGACGCAATGATTTGTTAATTTTGAAAATCAATTTGCTATAATTTACTAACTATTTGCCAACCTTTGATACAGATTTTGTACATTAATTGATAAGTGGGTGGGCCTAGTCCAGGGACGTTTTGTAAGCTATAATATTTTTGTATTTTATATACCTTTTTTTTTTCTTTTCTGTTTGAACCGACGACGCCGCGGGATGAATTGTATATACCTACTAATATTGGTGAAATATGTAACTGTTTATATCGAAAATATGATTTTCTGGTATTTGAAAAATTTATGTGAGTAAATATCATTCGATATTGCGAATTGAGTATCTAATATAAAATTGTTATCTAAAATTATTGATGATTTGCTAACAATCAAAACTAATAAGCTTATATTTGCTAACTATATACATGGGGAATAGTAAATTCCTACACGAGAGTAGCAGGTAAACAATTACATATGTTAGTTCCTACACGGCGGAAAAAGGTACATATTATGTAAGTGTACCTATATGTGTATATATGTGTAAATATGTATATACGAATAAATATATGATGATTATAATATATTATATAATACAAATCGCATAACACATTTTCACAAATAAACATATAATAATTATATTTGTTATTGAAAATTTATACGCTGGTATAGCTATTTAATATAGGTAACTACATTCAAATATACTTATAAATAATACTTATAAATGTATACACGAAATCATTGGAAAATACGACAAGCTACAAGCTGATAATATTATCCCCTATACCGACTCGACGTAAGGAAAAAGATAAAATATCTTATTATCTATATTTTTAACATACAAAATATTTATGACTTTTCATCATCGATAAAAATGATACAGAACTTGATTTTGATTTGATAATCTTAAAATTAGTTATAAGTCTTATAACTATACACAGTAAAATGTACATCTAGTTATTTCTCTTAAAAGTTTTGTTATAGTGATGGGAATTTCCGTTCCTTTTAGTGAATCGTTACTTTCGTTCCAGGTTCACAGAAGGAACGATTCCAAATGACTCGTTCCATCGTTCCTTTCGGTACTTTTTTATTATCGTATCATTAGTCATTACTTATCGAGTGGCGAACTGGCGACTGACGAGTACCGAATACCGATACGGCGATACCGAACCGAATAACCACTATCAGTACAACCTGTTTCCTAGCCACTATTGTATTGCAGTAATACAGTGGTCTCCGTACTGATTAGTGATTACTCAGTATCTAGCGCTTACTCGTATTATTATAGTATCAATGTATAATTATTAATTATGCTATTATAATTTAAAACTGTGTAGACGTATATAATATCTTATTATATAATACACAAAAACACTTCGTTATAACTCCGTGTATAAAAAGCTAAGTTAAAAATAATTTCTGTAGTGACATTACATTTAGTAGTTAGGTAATGCTTAAACCTTTAAAAGACGTGGTGTGATTTGGAAACTAAGTAAAATTTAATTTTAATATTATAAATACCTACCTATGATTTAAGAATTGTATACTTTATATCTGTATAAAATATTATAGTCCGAACAATTTTATAACGTGTATTGCGCACATTTTTGATGTACTTTATGTATCTAAATAATTATTACCTATAATAATTTTTGTTACAGACATTATTAAATAAAAATGAATAACTTTAATATAATAACATAAAACACATTACAACTCGTATGCAATAAAAAAAAAATTATTAAAAACTAAAAAGTTATTAAAAAAAATTTAAAGATTATTATTTAAAAATAATAATTGTTCAGTGTTTTTAACTGACAATCGATTGCGTCGGTCTGTTATAGTATATCCAGCCTTCGAAAAAGTTCTTTCGCATGGAACTGAAGATGATGGTACGCATAATCTTAAAAGCATTAATTTAAATAAATTCGGGTGTATTGTTTTATGATCTTTCCACCAAATTAACGGATCCAATTTTCTGGATAATAATGGTTCGTTCATATACCTATCTATTTCTAAAATAGCTTAAGCTATTGGCGTAGTATTAGTAGTCGTAGTAGTTACCTGTAATTTAAATAAATTAAAAATATAATATAATGGGTACATGTTTTATCAAATATTTAGTTTTAAATTCTAATTACTTGAGCATCGAAGTCTTTCCATATTTCCAAGGTTTTTTCAGGTCGGCAGTTTTCGGGTTCAGTAGTCATGGTAACATCATCATTTGAAGTTTGAAGTGTTTGATTTGATGTTATTATTGATGTTACGCTAAGAATTAATTTTTGATATGCCTGTTGGTATGATGTAATAGAATTAAAACCCTTTTTCTTGAACCTCGGATCTAAAATTGTTGCTTCTGTTAATATCCGTTGCATATTAATGTTTTGAAATTTTCTGTCTGCTTTGGATTCCATTTTTTCAACCATATGATAAATATTTTGAGGCAAATCTTTTTCTTGTTTTTTTATTTTTAAATGAGATATTAACATGTTAACTAAAATAAGAACTTTTGATATGGATATTTCTTTTTCACTGCTGAGTTCAATGGTAACTTCATTAAAAGGCTTAAAAATATCACAGTAATATTTCATAATTTCAAAATCTGATTGCAATAAATTATTAACATTGCCCATTACTGCTATTGTTGAAACTAAAGGTTCTTTTAAATCAATACATCTTTGAAACATTGCATATGTAGAATTCCAGCGCGTGGCGACATCTTGAATTAGTTTCAATGTGGGATAACCCATTTGAATTTGCGTATTTTTTAATTTAGTATACGCTTGGGAAGACCGCTTAAAAAATTCTACCACACTTTTTACCTTTTTGTGAACCTCTGAAATTTCTCCTAAGCCACTTTGTGCTATTAAATTTATACTATGAGCCAAACAAGGTAAATGACGCCACTTTGTATTTAAATTAATTGCAGCTACAATATTTGCTGCGTTGTCACTAACTGCTACTTTAATTTTTTCTTGTATTTCCCATTCAATAAAACATTTGTTCATAAAATCGGACAAGTTTACAGCTGTATGAGATTCTATAAAATTATAACAACCTAATAAATGTGTTTTTAAAATACATTCTTCCTTGTCTATGAAATGAATAGTTATTGCTACAAAACTATCGTTGTTAACTGAAGTCCAACCGTCCGTGGTAAACGCAATATGTTCGGCATTTTTAATATTAACTTTTATTTTTTGTTTTGTACTTTCTACCAATTGAGGAATAATACATTTAGAAATGGTTTTTCTTGAAGGCAATGTGTATCCTGGATTTAATAATTTAACAAATTTTTTGAATTCTTTATTCTCGACCAAGCTATACGGTTGAAACTCTTTTGCTATTACAATAGCTAATTGGTTATCAATTTGTTTTGATTTTTTAAGCGAAATTGGTTTTGATACGAACGAGTCAATTTTTGTTTGAATATTTTGAGGAATAGAATTTCGAATTTTATTTATTTTAATATATGTACTTGTTGAAGGACAAGATATGGTAGATTCGGCTGAAATGGTACAATCCGGTTCATCAATGTCCTGCTCTGCACTAACAAAATCAACACATCGTTTTTTTTTTGCCTCATACTGTATTATATGTTTTCTTTTTAAGTGACGACTTAAATTAGCTGTTGATCCCCCTTTAAATGAATATTCAATAGAACAATAACTACATTTAGCCTTTTCATTTTCGAGTATCATAAAATGGTTCCAAACATCACTTTTTTTCTTATCCATTATAATATAATATTATGCACACAAGGTCAACTTTCAAAATGTTTTATTTGACTATATATTAATATTATAATTACCGAAATAATGTCTTTTGATTCAAGTCCAAGCCTTTAATTCACTAGTTAATATATAAAATTAACAAAAAACATAATAAAATAATCAAAGAATATTACAAACGTGATACGTGTGAAATGAAAAGTTACTGTAATAGTAATGTTAAATGTAAAACGTGTTACTAAATAAAATGACCAAATTAATGCCTATTATTATTGTGTATTGAATAAACTGATAAACAAAAATAACGAATAATATGTTTTATAAATAAACCGTGTATTTTGGATAATTCGCCGACAGGGAACGGTCACCAAAGAGCACAGACCAAATATTTAAGGGGAATATATTTAATAACACATTCAACGCCTGCGACGCGTTTGAACACATGTTTAAATTAAATCCACGAAAATAGATATTTTTTAATTATTTTACTAGATTATATTATAATGTTATCTGTTTTATATTTGTTATTATGTGTTCGTGCACTATCTACAAGTTGATCGTTTGTCCATTATTTATACACAGTATTATTCTTTATTAACATTTATTAAATATTGTATCTAATGTTTCATATGATATTAAATATTCCCTATAATATACTATTATTCTAGAGTGATATTGAATTAGTACTTTACATGAAACTATAAATTTAGTTTAGACAAAACAGTATTTAAAAAATAGAACTTTCTTCTTTTAAGCCTCTGACGCGTAAACGCGTTGCCGGCAATCGGCATTACACATATAATTTTGAATGACGCGTAAACGCGTCGCCGGCGTTGAATTTGAATGTGTAAAGTAGTAAGTACTTATAGTTCCATAATATTTTAATCTATGATTACCTATATTACTGTTAAGTCATAGATATAATATATGATATATTATTAAATAATAAATATATCTGAGGTTTTAGTGTTTTTATTTTTTTATTCTTTATTATCTATGTTCGTGATGTTAATCAATATTCGATAATCGTCAATCGAGATAACGAAGGATTCTTATCTGTAATTTTTATCAGTATTCACTATTCGGTACAATATTACGTCTTGTTTAGGTCTCAGTCACGGTAGATGTATATTTAACGGATGGAATGTAGGAACGAAATGGAACGAAGGAACGAGTAGGAACGTTCGGGTGGAATCGTTCCTAATCGTTCCTCTACTGGACTCGTTCATTTGGAACGATTCGTTCAGGAACGACCCATCACTACTGTACAGCCCTCCTCCCCCTAATGATATATCTCTTGTTTATGTTTTGATCGTAGGCAGTCCCTAAAATAACCAAATTTTCGTACTACACACAGTCTCAAATCAGTCAAATCTAAATAAAAAATATAAACTATTACCAATGCTTATAGTCTTCTTCAACCAATAATACATAATATAAATTAAATAAATCAATGTATAATTAATATATGAACTCATTACTGTGAACAAAATTAAAATTTTTTATTAGTTTTTCTCAAAAAGTGTTGGTTTTCGAAACTTTGTCCATTTTATGCGCTCTGAAAAAATCTTCTGCCCCAGAGGAGTATGCAAGCGCATGGTTGCTTATGAACAAACATAAATTAAAGCTGCAAATTCTATTTTAGGGGTTTTAAAATGTACTTGATTTAAATTGAGGAACATATGAAAGTTAATGTTTCACAACTCAAAGAGTGTCAATGAGTGACAATCAAATGGTAGTACTTACCATTTACTTTTATTAAAAATGTATGAATTGTGGAAATATATAGAAATAAAACTATTACGAACAACTAAACAACAACAACGTAAGAAAGAGAGTAAGAGCATGACATGACAGTATAAAACGTATAAAACTAGACAACTATGAAGTCCAAAAACCCAATTGGCAATAACTAAAATATTATGTCTACTGTGTAGTACTGTCAGACTGTCTATACTCTATAATGTATAAGTGTGTCTGATTACTGGTTATATTAGTAAAACAGGTATTGATTTTAATAATAATACTATCAGCGACGGCTATTGCAGTGTTGCATGTGGGTTATTTCTAGATAAACATTACTAAGCCGATAAAAATTAAAATAGCTACTCTCAATAACAATAAATAATAACAACTATAATGAGTATAAGAAGTAACAACACAAAATATTGTTTACTGTGTGTCTGTGTAAAATGTATCTAATAATTAAAATATGGTTTGTCAAAAAACCATAAAATTATTAAAAAAATGTCAAGCTATAAAATTGTATAAAATATTATTATAAAGGTTTTATTTTAACACATTTTTAAAATTCGTACTACACACTGCACTTTTCGTACTACACAAAGTGTGTCGTACTACACATAATTTTAGGGACTGATCGTAAGTGTTTTGATGTTTGTGTACAATATGACGTGACAAACAAATCTAGGAATAGATATAAATAATTTCTATACATTTTGTGTTATAAATAAATTGTTACCATGACTTATTTGCAATTGCATACAAGTTTAATTTCTAATCACTAATGCGTGAAAAATTGTGTGCAGGTACATCTTTTACTTTTTTTCGTCGTCAACAGTTTTTTTTTTTTTAATCATAATTTCTTAATATTAATGGAAATTTTTTATCATATATACTAATACTATTTTCAAAACCTTTACTACACAAACAACACATTATTGATGTTTAAGATCACCTTCTATACCTTTCACGTATAAATACTTATTATTAAATCCGTTATATATACCAGTACGCAGTGGCGCACCTGTAGGGTTCAAGGCTAGCTGCTACTGCCTCTGATTTTTTTAGTGGTTGGGAGAACCCTTGGCCCCAAAATAACTGCAAAATAATTTTACTACGTATAAAAATATTCAAAATAAACTATAAAATAATATGACCATTAGCCTATATTTTTTTTTATTTGAAACGACGAGGTCGCGGGTAGACTTTCGTATTACTTTCGTGGTATAAGAGCCATTAGCCATTAGCCTATTAACTTTTATAAAGGTAACTGACAAACTACTAATGAGTATTCTATCATCCATGTCATCGCAGAAAGTTGAAGACATTTGCTTATAACAGCAGCATATTAGAAAATACTTATATATATATATACAGTGAAACCTTCCTTAACGGACACCTCTAAATAGCGGACACCTCTAAATAGCGGACACCTCTAAATAGCGGACACCTCTAAATAGCGGACACCTCTAAATAGCGGACGTTTTTATGGGGACGGGGACATTTTCACCACTTTTATATAGGAAAACCCCTAAATACCGGACACTCTAAATAACGGACACTTTTATGGCAATTTAATTTTTGATATTGATCATTTTTACCGTAAATATAGAATAATATTGCAGAATCGTTTAAGAAATATCTAATCTAATGATACTACAATACATTATTATACTTGTATATAATGTATTATATACAATTGTATTATAATTGTAATTATATATAATTATTATAGATTATCTTATCAGTCCATTATCGCGTCAATGAAACATTTTTATAGTATATATTCTGCGATGTTATCCTACTCGTACATTTTTAGTACTTATTTAGTTGTATTTGTGATTACAATACATACGGACGTATTCATAAACGTAATGTAGTACACAATGGCTAGTAAATGTAAAAGATTAAGTCTAAAAGAAAAAATTGAGATTCTTGAATTTTAAGTGTGTAATATGCTATTTAATTACACTCAATAATTTTTACATATAATATCATAATTTTAAATAATAATATGTATAACTAATATTTATTTATTATTAAAATAATACAAAAACAAAACATACCTATATCATAATTATACATAATATTATGTACATATTATATAAATGTGGAATATTATATTATGTAGTTATTATTTCTCCGAATTATTTACGAATATTTTTTCCCCTCTGAATAGCAGACACCTCTAAATAACGGAAAAAATTACGGCGACCAAGAGTGTCCGGTATTAAAAGGTTTCACTGTATATACATTTATATTTGTTTATAAGTGTTTAAAATTGAATTCCAGTGTAAATAATTGTAATCAAGCCTTACAATCATCATAATTATATGTGGTATTGCAAACATTATATTTGTAGTATACATTTGTATAATATATATTAAACATAGTTCTATTTAATAATTAGTCGAAAATCTATATTTTATTTAAATCGATGTTCAATACTTTAATTACTTTAATACGAAATTTATTAAGTTGATGATTGAATAAAAAAAAAATTGAATATCTTATTTCATATATTATTAATATTATTGTTCTAATTATTAAACAAATATATAAAATTATATTTAAATTGATATAATAATAAAATTAATTAATTCCTATACGCGTACATATACATAAACGTATATATTTAAAGTGCAAATGTACATGTTTAGTATTTATGCGTGTATTAATGCACTACAAAGCTCAGCGGTAGTATGATTGGTTTCGATATAAACTTTTGCGTTTATCCGTGATTGATTGTTTTCGACGAAAACACGTGCGCTACAGGTTGTAGCAAGCGAACCCTTACTGGAAGTTATTGCGTATATTGTATTTTATCACGGACAACGGGGATAAAAAGCAACAATAGATATACTATAGTAAAAGCACATCGGGAATCTTAATTTTCTAAGAATTGCTTGTTAATGATATTGTTGTTTAATTTATAATATTTCAACATAACCGCTGATGGCGGCATAGTATTGCGTTCAAAGCTGAAGGAATTCGGTGTCGTAGTCATGTCGACTTTGATAACTTTATTATGGCAAAATCGTGCGTCGTTCACTGGGGCCGGGGTAAAAAGCAGGACATGTTTTGCTGCACGTATGCGTGACTATGTCATGAATAAAACCGCACGAAGTGATGACCCGCCTTGGGACGGAAAAGCGGATCTTATACACTCGGTTTTATTACATAATAAATTTGCATAATGCGTTTAAGCGGTTTACACGTAGGAGAGGTAACTTCGCGGTGTAGATAAAATAAAACGAGAAAAGTGTGATCCTTTCGAGAGTCTCTATCACAGATGCGCTCTTATAAAATTCCTCTTGGAACGATTGATTCGAAGTCGATGAAAACGCTTGCTCTCGTGTGTATCAGGATTTAAATGCATACAAAATCAATCCAATAATCATGATCGAATATAAAATGCTCAATGGACCACTTCGAAAACAGCCGGTATCATTTTGATGGACGCAAACGATGTAAACAAAAACCGAATTTGTCAACACAAAAGCAACATGGTAGCGATAAATATCCGTGTGCTTTAGCTCTTATTTATAAATATATTTATGTAAATATGTATATCATATCGTGTGTCTATAGCATCTCTCAAATTTATCCGCGTCACTTGTTCGTAGAGTAACACATTTTGATAACATTTTTCCACGGTCAAGCGTGAAAACAAATTTTACTAACATGTATGTTGAATAAATAAGAAAAAGCGTATGAAGAGCTATTACATAAATCAGTTATATCGGAATACGGATGATTTTGACACATCAATTTTCGTTTATTTTAATTTACCATCGGTCCCGTACAACTTAAATAAACATCAATCGATATCATATTATAATATCCATCAAAGTGTCAGAAAATATTTTTGGTTTTTTGTTTACATGGTTTTCGAACACCAAATCGTTTTGCATGTTTTATAGAGATTCAATTTTGTAATCGCTCGAGTGGAATAATAATAATAATAACCATACCTTTTCTGAACGAAAAGCAAAGTATTTTTGAATAAAAATTCAAAGCTACATCTTTTTCTTTTTTATTTATAAATAACCAGGACATGGAAGATTTTAATATTTTAGTATTCCGTCTTATCGTATTATATTTGTATACACAATTCAAAATCAAAAAATCGAGTGAATTTTCAAGGGAACAAACTTTTGTTATCTAGAGTAATGTTCATTTTTCCGATCTCATTTTTCATACACAGTTGATTTTCCCGTTTTTTTAATCTTCACAATATTTAATGGTTATTTAATTTTTAATAATATTAAAAATATATATATATATATATATATATAATAATAAGTAAACGTGTTCAAGCACATTGCATCTGGCAAAGCACTAATACCTATTTATACCAAAGTAATTAACTATCATTTTAAAATAATAATCGACGGTCTTCAATTAATTTAATGAAAAATTTTGTCTTCAGAAAGTTTTGTCAAAATAAACAATAACTCTTATGATGTTCAGTTAAACGTTGACTAATCACTTTAAGCCAGTGTAATAAAAATAAAAATCTCGACTTGTAATTTTGAAGTTCAGAATGCGTAATTCTACCGTCTCTACTAATTAATAAATATGACAGCCACTTCGATATTATTTAGATCAGTGCTTCTTGAACTTTTTTTTATGAAGCCTTTGCAACATTGTCAAAACATCCTCAGTTAATATTATTAATTATTTTTTTCTCAATTATATAATAAAATTAGATGTACTATTTCATAAAGAATAATTATTAATGTGTATAGTAAATTAATATTTTTTATATACTTTTGCAAAAAATTTATTATATGTAATATTAAACTTAAAAACATTTATAAATATAAATAAATTAAGGCGTAGAGAAAATACTTTAAATAAATATATTAAGGCCCCCAGGTTAAGAAGCACACATTTAGATAATATACATTTGCAATTTCAATTCGAAGTAAAAGCGTTGAACCGACGTTTTTTGTACGACAACATGGTCGGTCTATATTAAGTTAATAACTTTACCCACACGTTCATAAGTGAAATCAAAGCTGTTTTTACGTTACGTATACCGTGGTATCGGTTACATGGTCTGTTATTCTTAGCATTAAAAATAGGCGCACGATAAAAATGAATGGAATAACAAAAACTGCGAACATTAGGTACTTGACTGCAATAATACCATAATACAATAATGTATAAAAACAGACATCGAGAATATAAAGCAAAATAATTCATGACATCACATCACATCGAACTATTCCGGATGTTTCAATACGATATTTCACATGAGTGAACAATTTATGATTCAATGCCATCAAGAATCATCCTATAATAAAAATAATGTTATATGGTAAACCGTTAAACGTTAATATTAAATAAATTCAATACATTTTATTGATTACCTACAATGTATTTCCAATAATTTCTATCGATTTTTTCATCATCATTGCCACGATTTACGGCAATACGAATTTGTGGAACCGCAAACAGTCATCAACATTGGTTTTATATGTAATATAAAATAAATTGAAGTTATTATATGATAAACCACAAAAAATGTATAAAATAAATAATAAAAAAGATAATACTATCCATGTATTGTTTATAATCGCGATTAAATCAAATTCATTTTAGTAATTTTTAATCATCAAACTAAACGAAATACGTGGAATATGAAACTAACAAATGTGTTATAACTGTTCATCAAATTTTCTAAATAATATTTATGTCAACACAATTCTGATATTATAAGTCATATTGAATAAAAAAAGAAATATAAATTATATCATCGTGTCAGTTTCGTATTTGCTTTTATATAATCATACAGAGAATAACATATTTACACTATACAATTTTTCTATTTTTTAATTTTTTATTTCAATTTTGTTACATATTGCAATGAATTATATAGTAAATATGACATTTTTATTAAGATATTTTCTTTATAAATAGGTAATTATGATATATTTATACTGTAAATATTCATATATGAGTTAAATGGTATGAGTAAATTTCACTTAGGTTGAAAAAAGTTAACGATCGAACTGCAGTCAAGTAAAAAGCTGGAAGTGGTCGTACTGCAATCGTACAAAAGAGGAGTTAAAACTTTAGGCGGTTTTCACTGTGAATATTTACGTATACATGTATGAAAATAGTTATAACCATGTTGTTGTATATACCTGATAATTTTTCATATACAAAACTTGTCACGAAAATTGTTATGTTTCCACTATACACGTATAGTGGAAACAAATAAAAACCGCTTTCATAAAAACGTTCAACATATTACGAATCTTATGTTTATGAACGTTACGGTACAATTACAAATATATCTCTATATTTTAATTCAGTATACGGACATAAGACCTTCAACAAAACGGTATCATAAAAAAAAAAAATTAAATATGTTGGAAAGTATATTAGCTTATATACTCAAAAGCAGAGAAATCGACAATGGAGCCAGTATTTTGTGTTAGGCAAATAGTAGAGAAGTACAGAGAAAATAATAAAAAACTATGCATAGTGTTTATAGATTTAGAAAAGGCGTATGACAGAGTGCAAAGAGAAGTTTTAAGGTGGGCATTAATGAGGAAAATGTCCCAAAAATGTATGTAAATTTGATCCAGGATATGTATGAAGGGTCGAGTACTAGTGTCAAGAGTCGGTGTGGAGTATCAGAAGGTTTCAATGTAGGAGTAGGTGTGCACCAGGGGTCAGCTCTAAGCCCCTACTTGTTCTTAGTGGTAATGGATGAGGTTTCAAAGGAGATACAGGGTGAGATACCATGGTGTATAATGTTTGCGGATGATATAGTTCTGGTAGGAGAGAATCTGGAAGTTGTAAATAATAGGGTAAATGAGTGGAGGTTAGCCCTCGAAGAAAAGATATTGGGAATTATTAGAAATAAAACAGAGTATATAGAGTATGATTTTGGACAAAGAGACCAAGAAGTTGAAGGAATAAGGAGACCAATGAAAATAGATGGTGATGTGATAGGTGAAGTCAAAAGCTTCAAATATTTAGGATCTTTTGTTCAAAAGGACGGGGCTTTTGACATGGATGTAAAACATAGGATTAAGTGCGGGTGGATGAAATGGAGAAAAGCATCGGGCGTGTTATGCGATAAGAGAATTCCAATGAGGCTGAAAGGTAAATTTTATAAAAGTGTAGTGAGACCAACTATGCTGTATGGTTCAGAAAGTTGGGTGGTTAACAGGCGAATAGAACAAAGTATGAGTGTCGCGGAAATGAGAATACTTTGATGGTTGAGTGGAGTGACAAGAGAAGATAGAATAAGGAACGAATACGTGAGAGGTAGTATTGGTGTAGCGCCAATTGTGGACAAGATGAGAGAAAATAGGCTGAGATGGTTTGGGCATGTGATGAGGCGAGAGGAAACGAATGCAGTAAAAGTGGTTATGAAGATGAACGTTGAAGGGAAAATAGGAAGAGGAAAACCAAAAAAGAGATGGTTGGAGACTATGGAGAATGACATGAGGGCTGTCGGTGTGTGCATAGGATATGTGATTGACCGGGTGAAGTGTAGGTGTAGGACAAGGGTGGCCGACCCCAAATAGTTGGGAGGAAGGCGAGGCAGAAGAAGAAGATACTCATATTATCAGGTTTAAAAGTTATTAAAAGCATATTATCAGGTTATAAGTTTTGAATTAAATTTGTTATTACTACAAAAAATGATTGAAATAAGTTTAAAAAAATTATAATTAAGATTTTAATAATACTTAACGATTTAATTAATTATATTATTAATAATATTTTATAATATTTAATAAACTAATTTTAAGATTTTAAAAATTGAATAAGATAATTTGAAACATAATATCATATAAACATAATAATATGAATAAAAATAATAACTTTTAATCATGTCAATTATCTAAATAAGTTTCAGTTTTCTAAACCTTTAATCTCTTCAAACGCATGATATTTTTATTGAAATAACTTTTTTGAGCTCGAGTGCAGTTCGACCACTACCTGATTTTTACCCCAGTGTATTTCAACCCAAGTACAATTCAATTAAAATAAGTTCAATTACACCATACCCGTGTTTAAGACGTAAAATAATATTTTGATGTATAATAATAAAAATAAAAACATATTTAATCAACTACAGAATTTAAAAAATTGCTTGAACAATATTGTGATTGAAACTGCACTGGTCTTATTAATTTTATTATACATTTTAACGGGATTGAATTATTATTTTATCGTTCAATATTTTTGTAATTAATATGATTATATTGTTATGGATTTATAGAATATAAAAATGAAATGCTTAATATCATACGTAAAATTTGATTGAATTATTCAAACTTTGTTTAAATATCAATATGACGTTGTTAATATTTTATTAAATTCATTTTAATATTTATTATCAACCAATTTGTATTGAAATAATACATTGAAAACTAAACAATATTGAAAATATAATATTTATTTATCTTCAGCCTGTTATTTAACACTGGCAAATTAAAATTGTCAAATATTATTTATTAGAATTCATAAAAAATGTGATATATATTTATTTGCACTAATTTATGGTTGTGTTTTATTTGTGTTTTGCTGCTTAGTTTCGGAAAAAGAAATCAGACAATGGTGAGTATACATGTTTTATTATATATTTTCATTTTTATGTACATTTTTTTTTTTTTTTATTATTTCAACCACCTAAAATAATTTTCGTCTATATCATTTCCCGAATAAAAAATAAATACAGCAATGCAGTGGTGAGTGTTCAAAGGAAAATATTGAAAATAATAACATAAATCATCTTTGGAATTCTTTTCGTCGAAAAGTTATCTGCTAAGCTTTTGACAGATCATATTTGCTAGCGAGTCGTTAAGGCAAAACACTATGGTAAGATTGGCCCTTTTTTGAGTAGACCCGTTCTAACTGATTATTTTGTTGTTATTAATACTTGTATGATATAATGAATCATGTGTATTTCGATTTTTTTTTTTTTTAGTAACACAATTCGTTTGAATTCATTTAGTTGATAGTGTCAAACGGCAGGCTATTTAATTTCCATGGAGGATTAGTATTGATTAATATTTCAGTCAATGTTTTTAAGACAATCAAAATATATTTATCATGATTTCGTGTGAATTAAAACAATATTTTAAAGATAAATAAAATGTTTATCGTGCATCATAAAATTTATACGAATACAATTTTTTTTTTAGTGTCGGTAGCAGGGCTGTATTTAGAATTTAGTCGTCCCAGGGAACTTATAAAATTCCGTCTCCTCATTGTGCTGGAAGGGTGTTGGAGGGGAAGGATGAAAAAAAAATGTATCATATTATTGTTTTATCGTTTTGTATTGTACAAAATACAACTGCAGTGGTTAACAACTCTAAAATATGGACTGCATTCAGGCTTCTGCGTATTGTGTAATGTCATTATCTATTAAACCAAGGAATCCTTTAGCGTTCGTTTAAAATATATTTTAGAAAATATCCTATAATAAACTTCAGCTAAATTTCCACCGATAAATTGACAATAAAAAATACAACATAAAGAAAAAAAAACGTTTAATATCATTATAATAATTCAAAATTGGCTAAATACAAAAGAAAAATAGTTAATACTTTATCGCCCCCAAAATTTTACAAATGGAGGAAAATTGCCAATCCAGACTTCCCCCCTAAATACGACCCTCGTCAGCTGATAGTATCTAAAAGCATTTAAACGTTTCAGCACTTCTCTCGAAGACGCGAATACTAAATTATTGAAATTTGAAATTGTACATAAAAAAGTAAATGTATATTTTAATACCGTCTTATTTATTTTAATTCAAGTTTGTTGCCTACTACCATGCCATTATGATAATTTAGTTGTATACATAACTTGCTTTGATACAATTTTATACACTATACACATAATGTCCCATGAAAATTTAGTAATTTTGATATTTCTTAAGCATAGGCGTTCGCAGACTTTAATTGCAGATGCAGCATATAAAATTAAACACCCCATTTTTAACAATCGGCCAAATTATTGTTGAATAGTTAAAATTATTGAACACATTATAAATAGGCTGTGTTATTGTTACCAAAGTGGCTATAATAGGGTAATATTTTTTTTTTTTAACAATTGACAAATATAAACATACTTCCTTACATTTATTCACTGATTTTGAACAGACCAAATTACAATCACTATCAGACATTATTAGTTGTATAACATAAAATCATAGAATAATTAGTCAATTTATTTATTTATTTTTCTTAATAAAATAAAAATTACTTATGAATTAAATTAAATTATTAAATAATGAATTTGCCCGAACCGGCTCACAGACCAATTGGCTCAAAAAATGTGGCAGATGCAGCACATGAACCTTCTGCTGCACCCGTGCGCACGCCTATGTTCCTAAGATAATAAAGATAATCAAAATGTATTAAATTTTCACGTTTTGGTGAGAAATATTATTGAAATATTATTGAATACAAACTTATTGAAGTCCTTGATGCAAATCATGTAAAAAACATATATTTGAATTTCTTCATTATCTCAGGATATATCAGTTAATCACAACGGTATAATATCTTCGTCAGATACCTTGTTTAGCAGTAGTTCTTAACCTTTTTATCTGCAGCGAAACTAATTGGTTGAATTTTATTTGTTTTGGTACACAAAAAACAATTAATAGATTTTTGAACTCATAAGTATTTTGATTTTTGTCATCGTGTTATAACCCCATAATAATGAGTAATTATTATTTGTAACATGAGCAATATAATATACTAATACGCTATTAATATTTATATGAATTAATTATTTAAATTGATTCATTAGTTTAACTAATTTAAACAGTACAAAAAATTAAAATACAAAACTTTTTTTTTGGTAGCGGTAGGTACACTGGTTGAGTATATTTGATTTTACAAACGAATTAAATAGACCATTCAAAACGTAATAACACTTATTACCCATTTGTATTCCATTCAGGGGATTCGGTTCCCAAATTATTCGATCATAGTGCTGTATTCGAGACGTGTGTATGTGCACGTTGATTACATTTGTCGGTTTACGCTGGAAGACCGCCGGTAATGAATAACCGCTGTTAGCAACAAATCACGACTGGTAGGTAGCCCGTTACAGTTTAACATGACTATAAAACGAGTAATTCTTTATATTTAAACAATGCTTTTTCTTTCAAATTATTTTCTAGAAAATTTTACAATGTCAAAATTAAAAAAAAAAAGTATAATTTGCATTATATTAATACGAGTATAAAACCCAAGTGAAAATTTAATTTACACTATTCGTTATGATTTTATAAATGCTAGAATTGCCTTCAGAGTTTTTCCAAATCTATTCCCGTTGACTTTTATTAATATAGTTTTAATTTTTCTCGTTTTTTCATGTTTGTTGTACAGAATGACAAGAGTTAATACAATATGACAATGCACTGTGGTTTTTCGACCAAAACATTTTTTCCCATGTGATTATTACGAATAAATGACTATGAAATGTATAAGCACGTAATGGAAACATAGAGATTCATAACATTTTTAAGTACACGTCTAACACAATAGTATTGATACTCTTTTTTTCTTTTTTTTATAGTACATGGGTACGTAGCAGTGAAATGTAATTATACTTATTGTTGCTTAGTTTACAATACGTGTGCAGAATAATGCGTACGCTATCACACAAAACACTAGTAGAACAATGAGTTTTTGGGGTTCATAATTAAGTAGAGATTTCCATTCTAAATTGCCGTGACTTCATGGGACCCGTTGGACGCATTGAAGTGTTTATAGCTTAAGTTCTGTCATAATTCTATTGGAAGTTTATTTGGTACTAGTAATATCGTATATAATGCAACGTAAGAATCTGGGCTTAGCAGCAATATTATGATATTTTCAGTTCACTTTCACCCTTTAAACTCTCTTAATCGAGCCATTGATTTAGACACAACAAATACTCGTATAATAAATATTATGTCCATGTTAAGGATAAAAATTATATATAAATAAAATAATAATAGTAATAGATAAATTATAAGTTAATATAGTTTTTTATGATACGTTTTGATAAATGTTGAAGTTGAATTTACCTACCTGTATTTATTTAGTATTTATTAAGGAACAATACAAAATATTATGATAACAATCATGTTCTCGAGATATTTTGACCTTTAAGTAATCGTCGAGTATAGCTGTGGAATGATTTTATACTGCACTAATTGTATTTTATAAATAAGTCACTTTTGACTTGTCTAAACATTTTGTTTGTTTTTCTCAAAACATTAATTATTATCCTATTTTCGATAAAACATATTTTTGGGTATGCAAAATTGATTTTAAATATTTCTGTAACACAAATTAATACAACACAAATCCCTTAACAAGATAGTTATTTATTAAAAAAAAAAAAAAAAAAAAAAAATCAATGATTTCATAAAAAAATATCTGAATAACATGGATGACATTTCAAAATTTCACCCATGTGCTAAACATTTTACTTTAACGTAGTTTCAAGTTTTGGGTTCGATTGGTCATTTGACGATTGATCCATTTTATTGTTCTATTGAGTTTGATACGTATGGGGATTTAAAATTTAACCGGTTTCAAATGGTTTACACATATCAAAAAATTACGAAGCTAATAATTTGGTCTTATTCCTAATACATCCAATACAATACAAGCAATTCCAAATATATGTATTTTTCATGCAAACGTGAGAATAGTTCGCTCCGTATTATTTTATTTTACTTGGGAAATAGTTGTCCGTTTTTCGTGATTTGTATTCCTTTGTATCAGTAAACGTGCGATAGCAGACTAGTGTTGTTGTCGAGTCTGTTAAAAAATCTCTTCCCTTGTGGGCAGTTTTGTTCGACATTTAAAAGTACAGTTTCAATTATTTTTTATCTACCATTTACGGTTCGATTCATCATAATTGTGCGTGTCAACTAATTATCTCAGTTTTTTATACAGCACGTGTAAAGACCACCGATCTTCTTATCTGGTTGAAGTTATTTGTACTGAAATTTGACTACGTACATCGTTACGGCGTTCTGCTTGCTTAATCGCTTATTACTATAAGTTCTACGTTTACTATGGTTCCTGCCAATCCCAAAATATTTGTAATAGAGCTCGGAAAATGAACTAACCCATGCTTATTGATTTTGTTTTAAATAAAACACTTCCTTTTGGTGTTAAGGTAAGCAATAGTCTTTTGTTGCACCTCAACAGCAACAATATAGGGCCTGAATCATCGGATAATACAGCCAATGTTGCCACTATTTTACAGTTAATTGTAACTCAATTAATAAATATTTCTGAAAGTAATCGGTTAATCAATATGACATTGAATAGTATAACATTCCCTAGCTCATCTGAAACTTCTTCCAGTGCTACCTTTTGTCAAGTAGCAAAACAAGTACCTACGATTTCGGCAGTTTCAGCAACAAGTCGAGTAATTACGTCTGACCGTTCTAAGTTTATTGTTAGTTTAGGTACAATTACCACCACTGGCTTATCTGTTGCTCCAACACAAAAATTCTCAGACCTGTTCTCCTCTCGGTTGAACTCTAATGCCATTGCCGATCTGCTTAAATCTGAGTTGTTCTCCGAATTGATGATATAACAGTGACTCAGATGATTAATAAGCATCCAACATACGCATAGTTCCATATATACCCGCCACTAGATAAACTTCAAGATATACTTAAATCTTCATTTTAGCCTGATGGAGTTATTGTTAAGAGATTCTTGGTTCGTCTTCAGCCAGGTATGATTTAAAACTCTAAAAATTTAAAAAACTAAATCACCGTGGCATCCAATTCTCACTTGGCTTCTATCAAAACTGCCGAGGTCTTAGAACCAAATTATCATGTTTTGAATATTATGTATCTTTATCTAACTATATTTTTATTTTTTTATCTGAAATTTGGTTATGTGACAGTTTTTTCGATTTTGAATTAGGTTTGACTAATTATGCTATATTTAGATCACATGATCGTAATAGCTATACTAGTAATTTTTATAGAGGCGATTGTGCTATAGTTGCCATTAATAATGACGTTGTTTGTGAATTATTACCTACCATAATATACAATGTTGAGCATTTATTTGTAAAATTTCATGTTCAAAATATCACCTTTGTTATTTTTCCGTTTATACTCTTTATATTTCAGTACACGTTTATGAGTTATTTATGTGAGCTGTTCGGACTAATTTCTCTCTCAACCCTGGTTGTGAATTCATAATTTGTGGTGACTTCAATATACCTATCCAATCTACGATTAAAAATAAGTTTAATATTTTGTTAGTAAGTATTGAAACTTAGTATATTTGCATATTAACAGGCACTAAATTATTTATTTTTTTTTTAATTTAAAAGGTCGAATTTTTACAAAAACAAACCACAATGGTTTAAATTATGTTTTCTAATTACAGAATACAGTAAATATAGTTTACAATACATTTTGTAAAAGCTACATAATGATTAGGCATTTCATTTTACAGCCGATTCGTTTTAATCTTTATACGTAAAAGACAACAATAATATATGATTGTTAATTTTAATTTTTATTTGTTGTGCTTATTACGTAGATGAGAATAACATAAAAACCATAATATGTATTTAAGCTTATAATACATACAAACAGTTGAAAGTAATTTAAAGATATTGTATGATTAATTATTAAAAATGTAACAAAAAAAAATTGATAACCATATAATGTATAATTAAATTATAATATTTCTTTATTTAACCACACTTCTTGCCTACTACAAAATATAATGAACATTTACAGTTTTTACTAAAACATACTTTTTATAATGATAAATGATTTTATGACATCTTAATAGTTATTATGTTATAAGAATGAAACCGTATGAAAACGATTTCAAGTGACATTTATTCAAGAACTGGGGTAGTACAATATACAGAAACGAAAAATATATATAGTATTTTGTCACGCGAAAAACGTATTAGAAATTCAAACTGATAAGGAAATTAGAATTTCTAGTTAGTAAGGCGAAAAAATAATAGTATTTTTATATTTTGGAATATCGTGGCATTTTGTAGCTTTATCGTCATCTCTATCGCGAATTTCGATTTGAACGCTTAAAAATATTTAATCAGCTAAACGTTTCATTTGCTATAATATACATCTAAAGCAGTGGTACAGAGCTCTAAAAAAAGTATTATTGTCAAATATATTTTTTAGAATATAACACCTAACAAAAATATTTTAACCAACCCCGTGGGGGGCTATGTCCACTCACCTACATAAATTAAAAAAATTGTATTTTATTTGAAATATTAAAAAAAAGTTAAGGTTATTATTATACTATTATATTACTTTATGATATTATTTCATATGAGTAGCTATTTGCAGTTTTAGCTATAATAGTAATGATTGCCTGTATAAATATTCCTAGCCACTGTAGATCTCAAGATGATCCTAATGACCATTAAGCGCTAGGCCCCTAGGACCACCCACCCCAATTCAATATTTCACGTTTCTCATGTTTGTAAAATCGATGGTGCTCATACGTCAATGAACGACGATCATACTTTAATTTGGTATACAACATATCCGTGGTTGATCAGTATTGAGGCTTACATGATTGTAATGACACATAGTGATATAACTCTGTAGCAGTAAAGATTATCAGAGCTCGTGCGAGAATTGTATTATATATGTTGGTTTGCAAAAATATCTACGTTATATCTTGTTATTGTGGAAACACCATTATGTGATATCGGTATTTCGGTGAGCGAATAAGATGATAATGTATAACGTACTCGATATGACAAGGCACAAAGCTCTTCTAATTTCGCTGATGGTTCTTTTATGAAACAGTAGTAATAAATGATAATATTATTACTATTACGTTAATTGCGATTCGTTCTAATCCGTTTCGTGTGTTTGCAGGCACAAAGGTTTTCTAAAAGATTGCCCGAATGGACTGCTCACGGAACAAGTAAGTTCATCCATTACTTTTATTCACATCTTAAACACAATTATTACCGATCCCTTTGTAACCACATAAAACACCTATGAAAGTCGACACGTGAATTACAACATAATATCATTTTATTTTAGACCCTCCGCACGCTACGCGATTTACACTCGACACAATTTTTTCCACGCGCGATATTCTAGCAAAGTAAATGGGGATGCACTAACAATGCAGTTTGATAATGATACGATTGAGATGCGACTCGATCGACAGACGTCACACGTGACCGACAGTGCTAGTCGTCTGACGTCTGACTTTTGTATCGTACGAATTGCATGCGATTTAATTTCAATATTTTATTAATTTTATTTGTAATATGGAGATGTTAAACATAAAATTATTTGGTAAACCCTATGAACTCACACATACTCTCATGTCAATGTTTCTCAATGTCATAAGAAATAATTCTTACAAGTTCTTTATAGAATTTTCTAGACATTCTATTAAATTTAAAACATTTTACAAAGATTTCTTGTAATTATCTGGCTACTACAAAAGTTTGGAAACTGATTTTTTTCTCAATATAATGATGGACTCAATATTTCCTTTTCTTTTTTTTTTTACTTTTTTTTTATAATCTTTTGTACCAATACTACATTTAAAATATCCTCTGCATCACTCAAATTAGCCGAACTTGACATTTTTGAAATTAAAACATTTTTAAATCAAAAAAAGTCACGCGATTGACTTTATATCGTTCCGTGATAGTAGACCTTAAATCACACAAATCGTTCGAATCGCGTATGTTGTTTTTCGTTTGAATCGTGTAGTGTACAAAGGGCAATATACTTTTAAGTTAGATTGTTTATAGCCGATTTAACCATAAAAAAATTAAGATAGTTAATAAATATCAAATCGTATAGTAAATTCTACTTTTATACTAAAATATAGAAACGTACTGTTTTGTAATTTTAATTAATTAATTATTAATAGTAATAAAAATAAAAAAATCATTTGTTTTACATTAGTATTCTGTATCATAATCTTTTCATATGAAAATCAAATTAAATAACATTTTTTAAATTATAGCCACAATGATATTTTTTTGTCCAATTTAATATTAATGTTTTTACTGATATTCAGTGTTATAAATTAATATGTCATCGTATGCTTTTACTAAATAATTGATTTTATAATATTCATATTGATTTACAGGGATTCATAAAAATATACAGACAATTTTTCCCGCAAGGTGATCCAACGAAATTTGCGTCTTTAGTGTTCAGAGTGTTCGACGAAAACAAGGTAAAGATTTATTTTAATATCTTACTCTTAATCACATCTTTAGTGTTAAATGCATAAAAAACATTGTATTCTTACCGTTAAAATACGACGATCTAATAATATAAATATTGTAGTACAACAATGTTTCGTTAACGATTCGTAAAAGCGTAGTATATACAATTTTGTATACAAATAAATTATTATAAATTATTTTCGTAGTAAATACATGCAAAATATAGGTATGTAAACAATTTTATAAAGGTTTAGTTTGAAGTACTTACTATAGTATATTCTTATATTATCAGTGTTTAATATTCTTTGGGTAGATTGTAACAATATATTTCAAACAATTTTGTATTGGTTTTATCTTAGGTTTCTTTTAATACGAAGACAATTTATACATATATTTGTATAATATATATTAATAATATATATACTTTGCGGTATTTCGTCATTAGTTAGTTTTTAACTGAATCTAAATATTTTTACAAAACTAAAATTAAAGCTTTTATAATAAAAAAATAATATTTCCCTTAGAAATTAGTGAACAATGACATGTTCATTTATGCCCTAGTACTTTCTGGCGCTTATTATATTTTTTTTACTTGCTGCATATACTGCATATATACTCTTGAGTTTATTCATCCATATGATAAATACAACATTAACGTAGTTAATATTAATAAAAGAAAAATATCTGTACAACATTTTATAACTTAAATAAATATAGGTATAAAGGGAGTTTTTGAAATAGAAATATTATAAAACTAAATATTTTTCCCTGCGATACTCTATGTACCATTTATTCGGTTCATATTAGAGTGAGGCATCTAATATTATGTCTATATAAATCTTGCTGAATTATTATTCAAGTTTTTTTCAGAATTTGTCCGGTCATATTAACTTTGCCTGGTCCAGTTTTCTTTTATATGTTATATCGGCTTATAGACTTTTCTTTGGTGCCGTTATATTGAATAGAGCTTTCAATGTATAAATATACCCCTGAATATTAAAACATCAGCGACTTTTTGTATTGTGTGACTAAATAATTGTTAAATAAATATGAGGTTTGTGAAAAGTAATAACAAAACACATTTTTAGATTCGTTTATTTATTGATATTCGACTGTGTATAGTTGAAGATTTGTGGTATAATAATAAAACTCGATTTATAATATAATGTTACACTCAAATAAATTTATAATTGGAATGAAGCATTGAAGAGTAATAATATTATATTTACTATACGAAAAACTCATTACACATGTAGTTATACACAATATTTATATAGCATATCGTCACTATTAATTCATTTGTATGTAGATAGTATGGCATAATAAGTTTAAGGCGATCATAGAACAAATTTTTGAAATCATAAGCAAAAAATGTATTCATTTTTTCTACATTTACAAAGATATATGTGAGAATATTATTTTTTATATCGAGTTGTTTTATTCTAAGTATTTTTTATTACTGTTATCGATAAAATTGAAATTTATATTAATGTAGTATATATAAAAATTTAAAATATAAATCGTACATTCATAATGTTTTATGATGTGTATAAAAAAATGATTTAGTTAAGTATATTGAAATATATATTTCTTACAACTTTTTACCAACATATAATCCATTTCAATTGATCAAATTTTTTCTTCAACTTTAAGTAAGTACAATATTTTTTTAAATGTTAACAGAATGTGGTTTTCATAATCTCAAACGCTTTATAAACGCATTGTGCAATTCAAGTTACAATTCTTACTAATATGTTAAAATCCATATAAAAAAATTAAAAAAACTATAAAATCTATTGGGAACCATAACAGAATGTTTTGTTTGATATTTAAATATGTTTTTTTTTTTAAATAACGAACGAGAATTATATACGTATAATTTAGCCGTATTGTTGAATAAAATGTCTTAATTATTATGCTCTGTAGATAAACTATTTCATCTTTTACAATAGGCACTAATCGAAATACTTTATTTATTTTGTTCGTTTAACTTATTTTTACAAATATTATTTTCTTTCTCATATTGTATACTTTATCTATATCAATTTTTTTTAAAAATCTATGTGTTTTATAAAAATTGAATTTTAGAATTTAAACCGTTGCAGTGAAGTTTTCTTAAAATGTATTTATTCATTTAGTGTAACATAATATTATCAAGTTTATAAATTAAAGTGCTATTCTGAATTATTCACTTCAATGTAGAATTTGCCGAAAACCAACTATTCTGGATTCGAGTTATTTTAAAATACAGTTGAACCTCGATTATCCGTGGTAATGGTGGGGAAAGGTCATACTGTTAATAAAAATCACGGTTAATTGAAACTTTTTTTAATGAAATGTTGAATTTTTTTATTTAATTATAACTAGAAATAGAATAACGTTATATATCAACACATATTATATATAACAAGTCACTAAGGCTTAAAATATGAAGTTTTCAGCTTCCGTTTTTTTTTTTTTTTTTTTTGTTTGAAATATTTTTAATGATTAATAAGATGATATTCGAAAATATAATTAATAATAATCTACAATATTGATTATCTTCATATTATTATAGTCAAAAATGTCATTGATACGTTTATCGATACCATATATTATATACCATAAAATATTTGATTATAACTTTTTATGGTGTAATATATACAGTCCATACTAATTTTGAATTTTCGGAAAATGAGCACGGTTAATCGCGAACATGGATATTCGAAACATGGTTAATCGAAGTTCTACTGTACTTATAAATTACTATTACAAGTATTTATTTTATTTATCTCTTATCAAACAATATTCAAATCACAAAGAATTATTTTATCTAAAAATTGTTCTTGTTAGACATTATTCAATTCGACAATAACTTAACAGACGTTGGGTTATTTCTGCTGGCTCGACTTCAGAATCACTGTAAAGTATATATACTCTGCCATAGCGCGGAGTCCAATCTAGAAAAGCTGGACATGGTCGTTTAAAGCAAATAAATTTGACATTTGGAAAAACAACCGAAGAGTTATCCGGCCGAACGATCTGAGTCCAGATCAGTCTGCTCTTGCGTAAAAAATCTTAATCTTTTTATGAAATCATGCCCCTGAATATTTTTCTTCATCGTGCATCATGATATACGAGTACATTGCATTCGTTCGATCAAAATAATGCGTTTTATACATGAAATATGTTCATAATAAATATATACCCATGGTCACAGCATTGATGTTCCCGCAACAGTGATAATACTAGTTATTAACTAATAAAGACGTCAAAGAATTAGGTGGAGGATAAAATTGGGAGAAGAGAGCAACTAATAGAAATAGTTCGAAAATTAAACGTTTGAAATGATGTCCATAGCGGCCGGATACCCGAAGATGATGATGATAAAGATAATATTAGTTAGGGTGCGTAGTTTATTTATTGCATCTGGGTCATTTCCTATGTAGTAATGCCACTGCCCAGCACACAATTGTTCAATTCAGTGATGTCTGTTGGCGGGATTGTGAAGTAGAACAATTGTTTAAAATCGGTTATTAACGAAATTGTCGGTAAAAATGATAAAAAAGTTTTGCAATATCAATTCAGGGGAAGAATTATGAAACATGACATCGATATTGTTTAGAAGTTGAGCCATTATATTTTTTTTTATTTTGCATTTGAAGTTTTATGTTTGTTGGAACGCTATAGTATTTTCTTATTCTCTATATTTTTTTTTCAACGCTAGTTTTCGATTCTAAAACTAACAAATCTTTTCGTTTCTTCTCTACCCAATAATTTTATGTTTATGTTTTTTTACTGTTTGTTTTAAAAATTGAATTTATTTTTATTTTTATACGATTTGATGGCATACTTTACTTTTTTTTTGTTGCATTATGTTAAGTCGATACGAATCAAAATATGAACCCATAAAATGTATAAATGTTATTGAGCGGCAAAAATAAAATATTTTATTTTAACTTGATGATTATGCGTTAACAGTAAAATCTATCGAAGAAGACTTTTGAATAAAACGAAAATCCATCCAAATCGGAAATTATCTGTGATTCTGTTAGAAATATGAGGGTATTATACTTTTTGAATAAGCCTAAAGTCTGTCTTCACCAGCAAATTTTTTTGGTCTCTTATAGGATTTTTCTTGACAAATTCCTTTGTAATATTGTACTGTAATCATCGGCTAGACCATTGTAGAATATGAAATACGAAAATATAATATTTCGTTAATTAATACAATGCGTTTACACACCTATAAGTGTTGCACTACTGGAAAACAATCATGTGTTCTTGTTTATAATCCAGAAGAGAAAAATAATCGTCTTAAATACAACAGTTATTTAATGGACGAGAAACGTACGTGTTTCTCACGCGGTAGTCTGTATAAAAAGGATATTGCACTCTTCTGACGGGGAATTCGATGAGTGAACATAAAATGTAACATAAACTATTTCCACTCGATCCTCGAAAGTTATAGTTCACATCATCTGAGTGTAACATACCAAGTGGAAAGGTGGTTCTGAAATGTTCCGCAACGATGGTTAAATAATAAAATATATTTGATTGGTTATATTGCGGTAGTACAGGTCGGAGTTAATGTAGCCAAGGATGCGTAATATGAACATTCTTACGTAATATATGGCTCGGAAATATATTAAATTTTACGTTTTAAACACACATGCTTTGATAGTATTGATCCTTAGATAAATGCAGGAAAATAATGTAATACTTAATACGACGTTTCAGTACGTAAGAGTAGAACTACAAAGCTCACTACCGAAATATCCAGATGTATGAAAATGTAATTTTTCAGGTATCATTATACCAGTGTTTTTGCACGCATTATTCGACAATGTAAATGTTTATAAAACCTTTGTCCGCAAACGTGATTTTTACTAAAAGTAATGTAAGGTCTGCTATATATCGCCAGGAATTCTGGAGAACATCCGCAGGAATTCCTAACATGAAAGCATAAATATATATGGGGAATCACAATTATATTTTTTAAATTACTTCTACAAACATAAATAGTGCAAATATTAATATTAGTATTAATTTTTCTCAAATTTATCAGATTGTTTCCCCATAGTGGAAAAAGATAATTCGAAACATTAAACGCAACGTTTTGGTTAAGCTTTCGCTTAATTCTTGTATATGGCGTATCGGTTAACATGCGAAAAGTTTAACTTGTTAAAATTTTCAATTTTATTGGTTCCACATTATCTTATTTCCATTACATGCGTCATACCCAATGCTCTCGCTATTGTGTGTGCGAATTATGAATCATCAAACGTTGTAATGATATTGCCTACAAAATAAAATAAATACAAATAAAAAAATGTATGTAACGAAAAATATAATCTTTTGGTGCCTAACATTTTTTTCGAAACTTAGAAGTTTTTTTTTTTTTAAAAAAAACGTCTAAATTAAGCATTTAAAAATAGATGAGAGTATTCGAGAAATCACGGCCTGCTTACTACTCTTCTCCCGTCAATACAATTAACGATACAATAATTTTATCGTTCATTTTCGATTCATCCAGGCACGTAGCTAAGGAATGGCCTGGGGTGACCACCTAAAATATTTACAGTTCACCTTGATAAGCGCCCTATTATATTGATAATGTTGAAATACTCAAAGCTCAAATAATTGGGTAAAAAAATTAAAACATTTTAAAATTTCTATTTTGTTAGATAAATTGAGAATTATAATTTATTTTCATTATAATAATAATATTCTTCTCCCATTCAAAATATTTATCAAAATAATTTGCATTGCTATAAAAATAAAAAAATGATTTTGTTTGTTAATTAGTTAATTTATTATTCTTATGAATAAAAAACATACATTGAATAAATTCAATTTATTTAACATTTGCTATTTTCATAATAATTATTGTGCTCGTAAATTGTATTTTTCTGGTTCAATATAATTTTTTATTTGACATTTAAGTCTACTAATTCCGTATATTATTATTATAGCATGATTCTCTTTAATATAATACAATATTAATGAAATTAATACATCGTACGTCAAAAATGTTTTTTTACTTTTTTGTTATCAATTTAGAAAATCAATTTTATATTTTAATATGTAATATATAATATTATTATTGACATGAAATTAAAATAAGATTCAAGTGTATACACACTGAAGATCAGTCAAACACAATATTATATTCTTTCTACTAAAATCGTATTTTATATTCATTGTTTAAAGCTTTTGTTGATTTTTTACTTCAATTATTTCACGATATTAAAGAAACACATGGTTTTGTAGATTTTCAAATAAAAAAGGAAGTTTGTTTTCTAGCTATTCAAGACATCAAGGCAATTTAAATGTTAAACAATTATTTATAATTTATTAAAGTTTCATAATTAAACTTCTCTCAAAGTACCTAATTTATAACAATAATACAATAATAATTCCAGCATAGCACTTTGGTTTTATATACACGAAGAGTAATTATTTGGTGTTGAAATTAAATATTGTTATAAAACCATTGCGGTGCAACGGGGAGAACAATATTTTGCTTTTGGAGTAATTTATTTCATATTGTGCAACGTTAACGGATTTTGATCACGTCCGAGACCAAGCATAAAATTATCTACCCTATTTTCTGATGTTTTTATTAGACACAAACGTGTTATTTAAAATCATTCCTTGATCTCTATGCACCACTACATTTTGCTTTGTAGACAGCTTATTGTTATTATTATTATTTTTTCTCGCGCAAATTACCCGTGAACATCAGCCGTTCCACTCATATTTTATAATTATATTACGATACAACTTGAAAGATTCGTATAACTCCCGCAAAAAAGTGTTTCGAAGTGACAACAATAGAATCTAAAATTTACACGTGGACAATCGCAGGAAATCGTCATATCTGATACTTCAATGAATGGTCAAAACTACATATGTATATTATACAATACGTGTTTTACATCAAACGACCATTTCCAATATTGTATTAAATGTTTATAAATCATTGCGCATATTTGGCAAAACCTATCCAATACTGTAATGTTGTAGACGGTGCGCTTATTCGGAATAAATACTTCTTATATCAACAGCGATACACGCAATAACGGTTCGAACATCATCGCACCGTGAAGGCCACGGCATAAATAAACATTTATATACATTCAAAATGCACACTACATACATCGCAACGGTTAATCGATTCAAATCTCAGTGTTTCTGATTTTCTGAATTCGGTTTCAATCGAAAACGAATCCAAAACGGTTTAAAAATAACATTTAAAAACAAATAATTATCATTGCCCTGAGGAACAATATGGCTGTGCTCGTCAAATGCATTCTATACATGCCCTTGCATTCATATGAATCGTAATATTATTGTATTGACCGTGAATGAGGATGATACATCCTTCGTATGAACATACGAAAATACACGAGTATTGTAACCAAGGTTCCTATTTACGTTACGTGTGTTGTCTGTACTTCCAGGTAAGTCTCTCATCAGTAATAACAATCATTTATTATTTTTTTAATTATTTTTTTCGGTTTTTTTTTTATGTTTCACTACTTATCGTTAAGTCATCCAAAAATGACCACCATCGGTGAATCACGACGTTATTTTATTTCCATAATGTTTGCCAGCGTATTACGTTCGTAGCCATCATGTTACGTTTACGGTGACGGGTTGACAGAACTGTTCTGTATGAGTTGAATCCTAGGCTCCTGTTTGACTCCATTTGTTAAGGTCACTACTTCGTTCTAACGTTACACCACCAATTAAAATGATCTTATATAAAACTCTTCTTCGACCACTATGGGCTTATGACATTGTAATCTAGGGCTCTGCTAAGAATTAAAATAAAATAAATGTATTAGTATTCCAAAATATCTGTTTGCGTTTAATCACTGTTGCATCTTGGATAATAACAATCATAATTGATACATTGCTGAAATCTTAATTATTTATAAACCATAATTCACATTTCGATGCCAGTTTTCGTTGTTTTACTATCCACGTTTCAACTGTAGTACTGTTATGTGGTCTAGGACGTTTCTGCGTGGACATCTCGGCGTCACCATTTCGGCGTAGTGCCCTTTTGGGTCATTTTGGCATAGAGATGTTTTGATGTTTTTATATTTGAAGTTATTTAATAGTTAATAGTTTATATTCTAATGAAATAAATAAAAAAAAAGTATAATAAACACATTAATTAAAATAAGGAGAATACTATTAAAATTATAAATAAAATGTTTTCATTGTTTTTCAATTCATCATACTTAAACTATGAAGAATAGCGATTCCTCTTACAAAACTCATAATATTATAATAACCATAATCGCTGACTAATTTTAAAATACGATTATCGACGTCGATGTCTTTTTTTCTTTTTTGGTGAACTTTTTCCTGTTTCTAATTGTCGAAAGAAGGTGTCTCGGCCATTCTGTATTCTCTTTAAACATGATATAAATACCCAAAGTGCCGGATGGTCAACTGCCATTTGAAGATTAAGCCGACGATTTGCAGTTTCTGCATGATTATTTGCTCGATCTTCTTTATTAAGTACGGGTTCATGAATATTCCAAATTATAGGGGGGTAATTGTGGGCTATGATGATGATTTCTTATAACTACAGATATAATTTTCTTCAAGCCAGTCTAAGAGAGGCAATATTTCTTCAGGAAGTTCATCATATAATAAGTTTACACTATTATAAATGTCGTCAATTTTAACCAAAGCTAAAGCCAAAATCATTTTAATATAAATTGAAAATTCTGCATTATTTTTATACTTCGAAATTAAACCCAGTTCACTCATTTTAAGTCGAAAATTTTTTGTCAAATGAAATAAATATCCGTGAATTTGAACTTCAAAGAAATTGTTTTTAATTACTTTGATTGCAGTTTTTTCAAAATCACAAGAAATTGATATTGGTTTTAATCAGGTCCGTTACCCCAGTACCACCAAATTATATAAACAACTTCAAAATTATCCTATTGATTGTTATTTTATTTGTACAGATTTGTAATCGAAATTAGAACATTTGTACACCTCCCAAAACTCGGAAAAATCAATTTTTCCTTGGTGATACTGGTGCAACCGTTACTCTAGTACCGCCATCGGCTTAAATTGGTCCTATCAACTCCGGACTGATACAGACGATTGTTATTTCATTTGTTCAGATTTGAACTCGTGATTTGAACATTTGTACACCTCCCAAAACTCGAGAAAATCAATTTTTCCTTGGCGATACTGGTGTAACCGTTACCCCAGTACCGCCATTGGCTTATATTGGTCCTATCGACTCCGAATTGGTACACACGATTGTTATTTCATTTGTACAGATTTGTAATCGTGATTTGTACATTTGTACACCTACCAAAACTCGGGAAAATCAATTTTTCCCTGGCGGTATAATTTGAATAGTTGTTTTAACTGTAAAGTTTTGATTGATATGCCAATGATAACGCGACGGTATACGGTATATTATTTTATTATTTATTTTTTATTTTTTATTATTTATTAATACGGGCTTAACCCAAAGTACAGTGTGGTAAATATTAGAACAATGATAAGTTAATTTTTAAATATAAGTAGTAAAAATGAGGTAAAGTGATGCGGAACCAGATTTCTAGGTTAGGGTAAAAAAGTAATGTGCATATTGGCAAGGCGCATCGAGCGGTGAAATATATTGTTGGAGCTATAATTAGTTGCGCGTATAGGGATAGCAAAGCTGGCAGTAGAACGGGTCTGACGAGGAGGAACGTGGAAGTTAATGAGGGATAGGAGTGCAGGTGCGTCAGAATGACCATCGATAAGATTTTTAAGAAGTTTTAGTTTTAATGTAACTCTTCTATAAGCTAACGTAGAGAGTTGAAGCTTACGGAACACTGGTGTGTAATCATGCATCGGATGGGGGATATTCAGCACATATCCAGCATAGGACAGAAAGCGCCTTTGGACAGGTTCAATTAAGGCAGAATCAGAGGCTGTGTGAGGATCCTACAGTACGGAACCATACTCGAGCAGGGGGCGGACTAAGGAACAATAGAGAGCCTTTACAGGGGAGGTAAGTTTAAACTCGGATTATATTCGCTTCACGAATCCTAGAGTTTTGTATGCCTTACAACAAATTGTTTGTATGTGACAGTGGAAATTAAGGTCTGAAGAGAACACAATACCCAAGTCTTTTTTAAGGCTAGTCGATGATAGATAAATATTGTTAATCGAGTAGGTATGGTTGATTGAGGTGCGAGATCTGGTGAAAGACATAGATTGACATTTAGTCACGTTCATGTTGAGATCAATAGATTCAAACGAATTGACTAATGAGGTAAGTTCTTCTTGCAACAGGAGACAGTCGGTGTCGTTGCTGATACGACAGAAAATTTTGAGATCGTCCGCGAAAGCTAAAATATTACAATTAGGGACTATTTCTTTGACACCGTTGATGAACAAGGTGAAAAGTATAGGTGATAGGTGGCCCCCTTGTGGAAAACCTGAGGGTATAGGAGTGACTTCAGATTTATGCTCATTAATTTTCACCCATTGATACCTTCCGGTTAAGTATGATGCGAACCATGTCAGCAGTGGTTCACCAAACCCTTACTTTTTGAGAACAAGAAGTAGTAAGTAATGATCAACTCGGTCGAAGGCTTTTTCAAAGTCAGTGAATATAATATCCACCTGGCAATTACTATCAAATGCATCGAGAATGAAATTGTTGAAGACCAACAAGTTCATCACGGTAGAGCGCCCAGGTCTAAAACCATATTGCTCATCAATAAGAGTTGGATTGACTGAAGGGAGTATTTTATTGAGCACAAGTTTCTCAAGAGCTTAGCAATATGGCTCAGGATGGAAATAGGCCTGTAGTTCCTGGCTTGGGATTTGACGCCTGACTTGTGAATAGGGGTTATAGAGCTGAGCTTCCAGATGAATGGAAATACCCCTTCAGTTAGTGAACGATTGAAAATTAACCACGGAGGTACGCAAAGAAAAGACCTGAGGTTATAGAAAAACGTTCCAGGAATCCCATCAGATCCTGAAGATGGCACCTTTTTCAGCTTTTCAAGGGCAGACTTGATATCACATATACTAATAGAACAGCTACTTGGTAGATCGAAACATAAGTGGGGAAGACGAGCGTAAAAGTCGGAGGTGGAAGTGGAGTAAACTGAGTTGAAATACTTGGTGAACAGGTTAGAAATATCTTGAGGACCAGAGCGAGAGACATCATCAAAAGTGACTTCGTTTGGAATAATATTTTCGGACCTGAGGTTACGGATAAATTTCCAAAAGGAGTTGGGGTTAGTTTTTAGTCTAGTACGGGTATAGTATTCATTTAGACACTTTTTTGATTCGTATTTATATTGAGCACGGAGATTAGAAAACTGATTATAGTGGTGGTGATTATTAGATTGCTTAAATAGAGCGTGAGCCTGCTTTTTAGCGAGTACAATTGATTTGAGTTTAGGAGTAAACCACTCTGGGAATTTAGGTTTCACATACTTAGCGATGGGGACGAAGTGTAGAATAGAGTAGTGAAGCGGATCATATAAGGCACGAGTTGCAGAATCAACGTCTAGCGTATTTAATGTTGCGGTCCAGTTGAATGATTATAAAAAGTGAACAATGGCTGGGTAATTAGCTTTAAGGTAGTTGTAATAATGATGGAGGCATCAATTGTTGGGACCTCGTTTGGTATAGGAAAGACTATTTGAAGCGCTGGATGATAGGGGTCGCAAGGGACAGCAGGAGAGGAAGACCTAGTAATATGAAACGCATTGTTAGTAGAGAAAATAAGATCCAAATGCTTACCTAAGTGGTTGGGTACATGGTTTAATTGAAAGAGGTTAAGGAAAGCAAATGATTCCGGTAAGCAGTGATTTGACGGGGAAGAAAAGGAGAGACCAAACTCATCGTTGGACCAGGAAATGTTGGGAATAGGACAGACATTACGACGGCCGTGTCATTACCAATATTATATTCCAGTAGTCAGAGTGACAGCATACGACTGAGTGATTATACGTTCCAATCGTCCTGTATGTCAAGATTATACGGGATTGCCCCGTATTTCAACTTTTTATGTCCCGTTGTCTCGACATAGGACACATTTCGTACTGTTTTTTCATGTCGGTCCCGTATTAATCCCGTTTTCCCTTACTGTTAACATACTGTTAAATTTATTTTTCAAAATAAATCATTATATCTATGATATTTATTTATTTTTTTTTATTAAGAATAAAGGCTTCGACATCTATGGTCATTAGCCTATACAGTGTTACATTAACTTAATAATTAATAATAATGGTGATTACGTGTGTAAATTTAGCTATGCCTATTATGTATGACGTATATAGTGTTTATGCCAGTGTGTAGATCTAGATATTTTTGATGACGTATAATTTTGATCGTATTTTACGAACTTCATCGGGAAACCACAGGCTATGACAATAGCGGCCTTCTGGAATTCCCAAATGCTGTCGGATTATACAGCTTGAATACATATTTAATAATATAAATAGTTTATGCTTAAAACTAATATAAATTTATTACTGGACTAAGAAAATGTGTTCATTATATCGTTTTATCAAGCATTGGATGGTTGTAACGTTTATATATTTTCTATTATTTGACAAAATCAAAGGAGTTTATAGTGCTTATATAGTTTATATAGTAAATAGTGCTATATTAATTGAAAAATTGAAAAATTGATTTTCCCGAGTTTTGGTAGGTGTACAAATGTTCAAATCACGATTACAAATCTGTACAGATGAAATAACAATCGTGAGTACCAGTCTAGAGTCGGTATAGGACCAATATAAGCCGATGGCGGTACTGGGGTAACGGTTACACCAGTACCACCAAGGAAAAATTGATTTTCCCGAGTTTTGGGAGGTGTATAAATGTTCAAATCACGATTACAAATCTGTACAAATGAAATAACAATCAATAGGATAATTTTGGATTTGTTTATATAATTTGGTGGTACAGGGTAACGGACCTGTTTTAATCCAAGTAGTATTTTAAATAATCTTTCATTCGTTTAATTTTTTTTATTGGGTAAAAAGCATAAATAAGAGAATGAACGCCATCGATGTATTTACTTAATATTACGTATACTTGTGAAAATAAATAAAGCGTTACTTTAAAAGTGCCATCTACATACCAATTGGAAAACTCTAATAAAATGTTTAAATTTTGAAGACGACAAATAATTAAAATTCTATCGACTCCGAGCCACTATCGTGTAATAAAAATTTTTCAATTACGCCTTCATTTGGCGAATACAATTGGTTATATTCTGGTATTATTGATGATATCAAATTTTTTGGAGCATCTGGTGCAGCTAGAATTTCAAAGCTCCCTAAGTATTTTAAAATTAACTTTCAATTAAAATTATTTTTATTCGAAATTTTGATATTTACATTTCCTGCTTGTAATAATCCACTCGTACATTCATTAATGATATTTAATGTAGGCTCCATTATCTCATGTGCTTGATTTTTCATTTTAGTGATTGCAAAATTACTTCAATGCCTCCGAGTCATGGTCAAATGATCATTGATTTGTTTTGAAATCTGATAATTAAAACCATAATAAATTTTTTTAATATACCTACTGATAGTCAAAATAATGAAGTATTAAATTACCTCCAAAGTTTCAGCTGATGCATGAATTCTTGCCTTACACGAATCTTTGTAACGACTTCGCCAAAATTTTTTTAATTTATTTGCACTAAATTCATCAAAAATATACATATACTCATCATATCAATCGCTTGTGTCATGGTGAATACTAACTACTCTCTACTGACAATCTTATAATACTCAATCGTCGTGGATAACTTAATGGCTAATATAGATTATGTTCAGCGATAATAAAATCCTAATTCCACTTTTACAAGTTTATATACAGTTGATAACCATTAAATACGTACATGTAATCAACGAGAGTGAGATAAAACCTGATAAATGATTTTCTGTTTTGTGACAATCATAAATATATCTGATAGAAAACATATCATTTAAACGCGATTAAAATCACAATTATGAAAAAGTCTAAAGTGACTACGCCGAAATGACTTAATGCCGAAACGTCCGGCTCCGACTGTTATAGTGTTTGATTATAATTTGTCGACAAGTAGAATAGGTTTTTTCCTTCAGTTTGATTTTCTATTCAATTACTTATAAGGTAAAAATCAAAACATGCAAGCAAAATAAATATTTGAAACATTAACGTTAATAAATGAAAACGTCGAAAGTGCGTATGCACAAAGTTTATTTTTTTGAAAAATATAATATATTTTGTATATATTAAATACACTCATTTTTTTTTTTTAATTTTACAGCCGTTTTTGATTGAATGATTGAAATGGACCAATTAAACATAAATCGTTTTCCAACGAAATATGATTATCCCATAGGTTTGGATGCTACACGTTGTGTTACCTTTAAAATCGTGTAATCGTTAATTTAAGATAGTTATAGAGAACGTAGAAAATGCTGTGCAGTTTGATTCGATTTTTATGCTAAATATTCGATCAGTAAAATACAGCTTAAAATAATTTCTATGTCCGGTTAGCAATGTGAACGCATATTATTTATTTTCACACTTATTTTTTCATTAACTCCAAAAACAATACGTCAACCTTGCCGGGTTTGGTTCTGCGTTTGAGATTTTAATTAAACCCAGACAGCCCGCGGCCAAAAGAGAGTAAACCAAGTCGGAGAACCAACGAATAGGTTCTTGTTGACACGAAATCCTTAACGTCAAGTAAAATCATTTAAAATTAAAGCCGTCCACTCCATTTCTAAGTTCTTATCGTTCTAGGAACTGTATATAATTATTTGATGATCCGTATAAAAAATCATTAATTTATGTTTTTAATTTCTGAACAGAGTTCTTTGACGAGAGAATACAAAATTGATCTTTTAGTGTAGCGATACTTTGGATGGGAGGAGGCTTCAAGAATACCATATATTTTATTAATTTTTATTAGGAATTTCTTTAATTATTCAATACGTTATTTTAGATCTTAAGACTATATGGCGAGTAATAATAATATTATTACTTATTTATTGAGTGTCAATACTAAATGGTTGGATATGTCTGAAGCTAGTAATAAATCGGAGCATATTTTCAAACACATATGCTGCTTGACCATGTCATCATCGATATCGATTTATTTAATTGCTTTCCCCAACTGGTTTTCCAAGTACTTGCAATTTTAAGATTTTTCCTTATTGTGGTTTTCAAGATTCACGCGTAGCCTCTTTCCTATTTCTATTGTAATTGTTTCACAATTTGTTCATGGTCAGTTTTGTATTAAGTTTTACTTTCACATAGTTTGAGGTTTAAATTGTTTTGTATACATTATATTATAACAAAGATTTATAATAATAAATAACCATAACCTTCAATAATAACCGCTATGGCAAATAGTGATATCGCTGAACACCCTCGTGATCTACGAACTCGAATGGACTCGTACGATTGCAATGAATAATAATAATGATTACCATCGTGACAAAATACACCACAATGTTATGTTCACGAAATATAATAACAAAAAATGCCAACCAATTAGTAACGACAAAAAACAAATGGACAACGCACGTTCGAAGTGTCGCGTATAACGCACAACGTGCACCATAGAATAAACAATGTACAAAATAAAAATGACAAAAAAAAATAAAAACGCTAACCAAATATAAAACGGTTTTAAAAAAAATTGTGAACGCAATCAACGACCAGACAATGATAACGGCTCGCCTCGTACTCTATGTCCGTAATTATCGCATACGTGTTAGGAAGGTGATAGCGCACAGGAACCAGTTCTAATCATTTCTAATCATAGTGACTGGTGTACTCCAGTTCACATCTGGGTCCGAACGTATTATTTAAGACAATAATAACAATTTAAAGAAATCGGTTTTTTTATTATTATTTTTTTTTTAATGCAACACAAATAATGTTAGTTGATATTACTGTTTTAGATTATTAAGCGTATTCAATCATTATTGTGGAAATTAATTGTTATTTAATAGTTATATTTTAACTGATTAACAATTCGCATTATACCTTTATATAAAATTATATTTTTACTGGTTACGATCACTCAACATTTTTTCACGTAGGTAATTTTTATAGTTTAAATGTGTTTTTTATAAAATCGTTTAGCTACCATCTCTGACTTGATACTGAGTGACTACTCCACGGATCTGATCACTTTTGCATTATTGTCATTACTATATGTGTGTACATCTGGGTTTCTATTTCTTCGTATAACTCGCGTGTTTTTATACATAAATTTCACACTTGTATATCACATAGTGCACATACACCACCAGGGAAGTAATTTTTTACCGTAGGGAAAACGATCAATGGGAAGACGTGAGAAATGCGTTCTCTTTTGTACAGTAGTAATAACATGGAATGTTGACGAACTCACCTCTTCTTATCCACTTATGCAAAACCTTATAAACCGACATACGCCTCTACCAATTTATTCTACAGATAGTTCACTCGGAAAATACACTATTTTCTTTAAAATAATATACACATTACGTATTATAAATAATAAGATTCCTTTTATTATTATTATAATTTTTTTTTAATTGTATTTTGGATTTTATTTACTAGGATAATAATAAAATTTTGTTATTGTTATTTTAGCGAGATTATCATATTTTACTTTAAAATATTATTATTACCAACGTCTGTAATTATTTTCCTGCCAAACGAATCATAATATTAAATTCAATACAAATTTATTGCGTATTAATAAGAGAATCTAATGGTATGACAATTTAATATTTTCCAAAAACCATTAGGCAATATTAATACGTTTTAGCGTTGTTCCAATACAATTATTATAATTATTTGTATTTTATTTGCAATCTGTTTCTTCTATTTTTTATATAGTCACCTATATTATTAATAGTAATATATGTTATTATTTTTGTTTCACATAAATACACCATTTTATATAGTTTTAAAAACCAACTTCCAAAAATATCAATTGAATTATTGATTTTATTATTTAATTTGTTATCATCTAATAACTACTTTATATATGATCGTTATAGGTATGATATACTTATGTTCTCATGTCATATTTATAAGATTTATGTTAAAAAAAATGTAATGAATATATTATGATATAGTTATTACATATGTTATTATTTATTCATTAATGACATGCCATCAACATCCCATGGTAAATATATTTCATGTTCGAGGAAAACTTGTTATGTTCTAACATTGTTACAATTTAAAGTTAATACGACACGATAAGTTAAAAAGTTAATTTTCATTTAACTAGAGTGCATTACAACGTGGACCAGCAATTTATCACGATGTTGACATACAGGCCTGGAATATTGGGAGTTTCAATCGATAAACTTTTCGCCCTTATTACATTGTGCTTTAAAAATAATATAAAGAGAACTATTTCTGTATTGACTTTGTTTTTTCAATAGTAATCTTAAAATAAATATTTTTACTTATTTTACGACGTAATAAGATACTTTAATAATAATAATGATAGCCCCATTACTTTAAAATTTGCTGATATTTTGCCAATTTTTGTCCATTAAATAAATTGAGAATAACTTAATGATAGTTATACGTATTTGTATGGATTATGAGTACAATGATTTATGAAGTGTAAGATATTTTACTAAGAGTACAAATAATTTCAATAACAATACCATGAGAATACCGAGTATAGTACACAACTGTAATAAATGATAAATTAGGTAAATATTGTGACTAGTAGAAAATATATTTATGTAGATTGTAAAATATTCTTGTGGTAATGGTTACCTGTTTTTTATATGCCTTTTTTTTTTTTTGCTCTATATAGACTCGCAATATCATCCTTACGGGAACAATTTTTGAATGATGCATTAACCTAATAATTATTAGCCGAGATATTTAGACTCAAATTTTTAGGACAATGACATCATGGACAACGGAAGATTGCTTGTTATTTGAACTTGCGTTGGAATGAAATGGTAACAAAATAACAAAATCTTGGTGCTGACTACGATGATATCAAAATTTTGCAAGTCTCTTCGGGATGAAATAGGATGAGAGCAGTACCGCATTTAGACATTTTGCATCACGGTGCAAAAAAATTGACATTCCTCCAAGGGGCCTACGGAAAATATAAGAGATAGATACTCATTAACCTTTTAGACTTTGAGCAAAGAAAATAATATTTGTTTAATTGTTTTACAATGTGTGCTTTTTTTTTTTTAATTGCATGCTCTCCGTTTTTCTTTTAAATTTAAAACCAGCTTATAATTCATCGTATAAATTATTAATATTATTATTATTTTTTGAAAATATTAAGATACTTCATGAAGAAATAAAATACAATTATATATACTATACTAATTAATATTATATTTTTTATATAGTATTTTACGTATATTTATAAATAATTTTAATAAAAATAATGTAACTTTATCATATAATATTGTTTGTATAGGTACTTACATTATTTTTCTACTCTATAGTATAATGTGTTTATAATTAATATCAACAAACTTAATGGTAGCAGTTAAGTCAGATTCTATGTTTATAACTGCTAAATAATTCAGTCTTTGTTCAGAGGTACAAGACCTCAGATATGTTTTAACACGTTTTAAACACGAGAATGACCGCTTAGTCGAGCAATTACTATCATGAGTACATAACAAATTTCAAAGAAACACATCTGTATAAGGGTACTTACCTATTAAATCATTTTTCCACAAAAAACTACACATATCCTGAATAGTTCTAGCTGTTTTATCATCTATACTTAATAAGTGGCTACTCAAATTAATATATTTATTAGCAAATAAAGTGCTGATCATCTTTATATTTATTTTTAAGTATTTCAGGATTCTTTCAAAATGCAGTTGATGTTATCACAATTTATTTGAAAATTAGTTTTAATTTTTAAGTAGATTATCACATTTTTAATTTATTTTGTCCAGTTGTGACCGCAGTTGTTTAAATATAATAAAATAGGTATTAAAGTTGAAATAAGAGTACTTCACTGTTATTTCTTTAGATGGTACTTCATCAAAAATTTGTTTTTTTATTTTTGCCCGTTCATTACAGGTTTGCAACACCTTCTTAATTTTTAACTTTTTTAATTGCACATAGCTTAAATTATTTATTTTTGCATATTTTAAGTTTTATAAATTTATAGTGTAAATTTAAGAGATCTGATTAATACATAGATAGTTATATTGTAACTTTTAAGTATAATTTATATTACATAGTGTAAGTACACATTTATTTACTTTCAACTGTTGTTGTTTTTTCACGAAAATTTTTTTAAATTTTTTAGCATTTTTTATCAACATTAACTTGTTTTTTGTTTTAATAAAATTTGCTTATAATTTGGACAACTAATTAACTTTTTTTTATCAGTCAGTCAAAATTCGCCAAGTAATAAAATAAATAAATAATTATACTAATGCGTAATGATATTGGAATCATTAAATCATTCAAAAATATTGTGACTACAAATACTTGAGTTTGTTGTCTAGTAACTTTTAAGTAATAATTGAATCTTTGTAATAAGGTTCATAGCACGTGATAAGAAAATACGCCGTATATTAATATAGTATTAATATATATTAATTATGTATTTATTAATATATATTATATGTAATATCACTTGTTGTGGTTATGTCAATATGTTAATAAACATAACCACGACAAGTTTGGGAACCATTATTAGGTATCAGTGGCGTAAACTGGGGGTCGCACGGGGTCGCACTTGCGATCCCTGAAAATATCATAGGGTCGCAAGAGTATCTTTTTGCGACTCCAAAAATTCACGATTTCAGTTTTCAAAAAATTGAAATATCAATATAATAATAAATTAACTAATTTACATTTTGAGAACCAATGTTTAACCCATTTAGACCCATATTAATTTCTTATGAGGTTAAAAAAATTTTTATGGCATATTTATTTTACTATGGGCTATAACAAAATATTTTTGAGAAAATGTATCTAAATGGAAGCTGTTATTTAAAATATAAATTTTATGAAATAAAAGAATTGTTTTTTTTTATGTATTCATATATTGTTTAAGAAAATTATACATATTTTAATGAGAGTAAGTAATTATATACTCTATTTATAGGTGTATATACATAATATATACCAATTACCAGTGGCGGATCCACGGGGGGGGGGTTGACCCCCCCAAAATCGCTATTTTTTAAAAAAAAAAAAAAAAATGAGTCAAAGTAGATAAATTTTCTTTTTATTCGTACAAGAAGTAAGTGGTCATAGATTTAAATTAATGTATTATACTACTGACTATTATCTTAGTTCAATTATTTTATACACTTAAATATAATTTTACAATTAAATTACACATTTTTAAATTTTTAAATTGAATTCAATTGTTATTAGCCGATTATTTTGATGTCAGCGCGCGTATAGGTTTTATATATATATTTAATTTACTCCTTATTGATATTCCGATTAAATCTAGTAATGTAGATACAAAATTCGTCAATCATTATAGAAACTAATCACAACAGAAGTGTCACGTGTCACGATAATATATAATATCATTGATATTTTCTACCGCAAAGTAATTTTGGTTTTACACAAAATATAAGTATATGAATAACAATTGTTTAGTATATGTATAATTTATATACATATAATGGTATATTATACATATTTACTATTATGGTACTAATATTATACATTTGATAAATTTCATTTTTAAATGTGTACTACTGCATTAAAAAGTAAAAACCCTTGATCAGTCACCGACTCCAATGTTATAAAAAATATTCCAAGGGCTAAAAAAAACATTTTTCAACCCCCCCCCCTAAAAAATCCTGGATCCGCCACTGCCAATTACCAATAAATACAATATGTATTTAAGGTTCAAATAGTTTTGTTGAATTTATGTACTTATTGTAATGTTAAATTTAGAATAAAAATAAAATACTTTAAGGGAGTTGTGGGGTGGCAAAGCTCCCCACAATTTTGTCCAATCTAGAAACTGATTGCAACCCTAACAATTTAGCCCAATTTACGCCACTGTTAAGTATATTAGAATTATAATATCGAGAAATATTCTCGATCGCTATAAGTACATATAATGGTTTTTTTTTTCAATTTCAAACAGCATAATATATTAACATTATATATTGTATTAAATTATATAATACTGTTATTAATATAATTATTAATAAATATAATTAACTATAAAAGTTTTGATAATGCACAAGTAAGCAAATTTCTGACCACAAAATGTTGGTGCCCAAGGCAGTTATGGTCAGTTCTCTTCCCACTCCTAAAATGCGATCTTGGATGAGTGCCAAAGTGAGAAGACCTGACAGTAGTCTCATGTTCAAACTAAATCGATGCATGACACAAAGTGAATATAGTTTCAAATTTCTCGGAGTAAAAGATCTCAAATTCTGCTGGGTCGGACTTGGTTTTTTGGAAACGAAAGCTCATGTTATTCCGAGAGAGATTGCTATTGAATAATAGTATCTTAGTAGTTTATATCGACAACGAAAACTTGACTATGGGCATTGTGATATCGGAGAAAAGGTAGCATGTCAAACTTTAGAAAGTCTAGTGACATAATGTCAAGTGTCATAAATATTAAATGTAATAAAATTATTTCAAACAAATGCCATGTGCAATAAAAAAATTATTTTTTTCTACATTGCTGAAATTATTATCGGATCAAATCAATTACTTAATTACAGGTTTTATGTATTCTGTGATTTAATCATCTAATGTTCCTTATAGCTTTAATTAAACTTTATCTGATATCTGATACTTACACTAGACAAATTACTTTCACGAAATATTAATTAGTTTTTACGTAGAAAAAACATTCGGTTAAAAAGTTTCCATACACATTTTTTTAAAAAAAATTAAATTATATTGTAAACACTTTGTAAGATCCAAAACATTATGGATAAGTATCATAAATAAATTTAACATATATATTTTACATTTCAATAAAATAAAACATTTTTTATTTAACGTTGTTTATATTATTTATTTCATATTTTTTATTTAATATATGATTATAAAGAGTAACATATTAGAAATATTTAAATAAAAAATACACTAATAATATAATATTAAAATTAGATCAGTTTTCTTTTTTTAAGAGTAATTGTGTAGAATCAATCTTTACTTTAATAACATTAACCAAGCAATTCTTTATACTATATACTCAATTTTAGTGTTTTCTGATCAACTGTGTTATTACATTTTTCAACTGCTGCTTATTTTGAACATTATGTTTTCTATTTTTTTTTTCCTATTTTGTTCAATAAATGTTCGAAAGGATTCATATCAGGTGACTGCGTGGGTGTATTGGGCTGTTTAGCAACATTATGTATCAACTATTCTTTAACACGTTAACATTACTCTTTAACTTCAAAAGAATAGAGCATCATAATATTTGGTGACAAAATATAGGTAAAAAGTTAGGAGAAAATCCTGAGTATGATATAAATTAATTTAAAAGAACGTTATCACCTCCAATTTAAAATTTTAGATTTACTTAAATCTTATTATTAAAAATTATTATAGTCTTTTTTTAAATTAAATTAAATATTTATCAAAAAAAAAAAAAAATTAATTCAAAAAAGAACATTTATAAAACATAGCATTTATAAGAAACGAAGATACGATTTTATATCATTTGATTTTTAAGACACCTGACTTTATCAAAATTGACATAATGACACTTAACTTTCGAACACTTGACCTAGAATCGTCGGAATGAGCCAGAAGTACAGCACTAGAAAGTTTGTTAATTCTAGTATTCAAATCCAATGACACCTGTGACTTACATTCAATATATATGTCAGATCATAATATTTTTTGGCCTGAAGGGTTTATAGGAAAGCGTAGACACCAGATATGGCAGTTTTCCACAATAGAAAATTGAACGTCATAAAAACTGACAAAGTTTGCAAACAGTAGTAGTTTATATAAAAGTCTGAATGGCGTTGATCTAGAGTAAAACAGGACTAAGGAATCAGAAGATATTAATAATGTTAAAATGTATTGTAATGTGTATTATATGTTCATTAAACTACGTTTTATATTATTGGTTGACTATCACTTTAAGCCAGGAGTTATCATATAAAGTGGTTTTCAATAGTTTTACCAATATTGATCTTAAATTTGGAAGTAAAATGACTCTTAAAAATATATTGTAGTGCTTGAATTATTTCGTTATTATGGATGGTAATTTGTCAGCTGTCAAAAAGCATATTAATCTATCTTGCTATATTACAGCGTTTTTGTGAACAGATACATATTATGTAAAAATATGTTATATATATATGTGTGTGTGTGTGTGTGAGTTTAATAGTTGATGTATAATACGAGTATGTAAGTAATACTGAGTAAACCATTTAGTCATGTTATCTCTATAGACATTCGGTGATTAATGTTGTTCACCATTTCATTTATTTGGAATTTATCAATGAACAAGAAGATGATACTTTTCAATAGCTATTATAATATCCATAGTAAAATTTATACGTTCTCTGTCTAATATTAAATTAATATTTACTACGAAAAAGTTTGTTTTCAGTTATTCTTCAAGTACTTATAGGTAAATAATTCGTTATGTTAAATTTAGTAGTGTCCTTTTTAGAATAATGTTACACGAACGAGTATGTATTTTATTGACATTTTTTAAACAAAATATGTGTTTTTATTTATTATGCATTTTATGTTATATTTTATTTTTATGTTTTGTACGGTAGTCGGTTAGTATATTATAATATATATATATATATATATATATATATATATATATATATATATATATATATATATATATATATATATATATATATATGTATAAATATGTATATATATATATACATAAGCGGCACTTGGTAGAAACTCATGTGGGTGCAAACGTTTATGGTGATTTACAAACCTTTGGAGGGGGGGGTGTTTTCCCATGCCACCTAATATTTAACTACTACTATTACAAAAGTAATAAAAACATCTTTATGTAAAACTTTATAATATATTTATATATTTCAATTAGTATAATATATAATTGTAAATATTAGATATAACTTATAAATATAATATAAGGTACCTATTTTAGATATTAAACAATAACCATTATCCAATATATAAATAAGGCTACAAATAACATAACAAGGATGATTAAAATATCTATTTATTCTCAACAAAAAAACATTTACCTAGGTAATCTGAATGATTTAATTTTCTTAATGGAACATTAATATAAATAATACATAATATGACAAGCTATATAATTTTACTATGATAGAATACATACAACATATAATTATTTATTAAATATGATATTAATAAAATATAAAACAAACACAAATATTATTAAATTATTTTTAATGTCAATAGCAGCCAAGAACTATCTGACGTGGTTAGTGACTATATAGATTACATATTATAACTTATAATTTTAATTATTTTCACATTTAAATATCACATGCCACATTTATATTATTATTATAAAAAAACATTATAATAATTATCAATAGATTAGCTACACAAATAACATGAAATATGAATATTGACTGAACACAGCTACCATTATATTTATTTACAATACATTATCCACAGGCAACATTGAACATATAATTGTATTTTGAAACTAACCATTAATTAAAATACCTTCTGCAGTCATATTTAGGCAGGATTCTGTTGTAGCCAGAGAAATGCCCACGCTGTTAATTTTATTTATATTATCATCAGTGTCGTCAACTATAGTTAAAAATAGACAAATTAAATATTAAAACTTCATAGTATATTATGACAACACACACAAAATAATTTAATGAAACTGAACTTACTCATAACATCTGCTGATTTTTTTTTAAAAAAATCCGTTATAGTAACCTTAGTATGGTTAGGTTTAAAGTCGGCTTTTCTTTTGTTTTTATTAAGTTCATCCATAATTATTATAGGTACCCAGTCAAAACTATAGTCTATAATAGTAATTAAATTAAAACTGAGAAAAACACTCAAAACAGTAAAACACAGTAACGTCTAGACTAGATTAAAAAGTTGTCAATTGTCATCGACTATCGAGCATTTGAGCGAATGAGCAATAGCCAATAAGAGTAATCAATAATCATATAAACAAAATGAATAAGCTCAATCCAGCCGAAAACAATTTTATATAATCTGTGATCAAATAATCACAGAAATGAGATAATCACAATAGCAGAGCTTGTGATAGTCGTGTTCATGCATAGATAATAAAGATATCCTTATGTGTTCGTGGTACTCTTTTTAAATTTGAACCGTATCGCTATCTAGTGACGAATTTGCTTATTGCATTATTTGATTATTAAAATATAATATAATATTTTTGACTGTTGTCTGTTTTCTGTGGGTGTAAAATGATACTTTTGCCCCCCTAGAAAAATTTCCGTGGGTGCAACTGCACCCTCATGCCCCCCCCAGATGCCGCCACTGTATATATATAAAAAAGTAGTTCATATATAGAAACAAATATATAAATACAATTCATATCCTTTTATTGATATGGTCCTGAGATTTTCTATTGCATTAATTTTGATATCTTCAGTTATCACAAAACATTGAACTTTGAATCCAAGTTTTAGTTTCGGAAATAGCCAAAAGTTACACGGTGCAATATCTGGCAAATATGAGTTTTATGGAACTGTGGACATTTTTTAATCGACTAAACATTTCAAAACGATAAAAAATGAATGGCATTATGTATTATCGTGATGCAAAACTCAACCATTTTTCAATTCTTTATGACCTTTTTTTGATTAATCGAACTTCTTAAACGTTTTAAAACTTCAATTTAAAAACCAGTATTGAATTATGGTATTTTTTCATTTAGTACAAATTATAAGTGACTTTAAATTTTGCCAAGTTAAATACAAAATCTAATATAAACCCATTGTTTGAATTGTAATATTTTAGAAAATGCATTAACTCTTTATCGTATACACAGTACTATACTTTCCTTTAATTTCAAAAATCAGATATTTGATATGACAAATTATTTTTTTCTATAAATAAATTCTAGGAACTTTTTGATTTTATTACGTACATAATTTTATTATAAAGAAAGAAACTTTAATTATTGATCATATTACATTTTATACTTATGAGTAAAGTATATAATTGAGGTCTTGACATATATTATTATATCAATTTTATTATTTATTTCTGCTCAACACTTACATATTAAAAACCTTATATGTGATCTGGATAATTTAGTGATTTATTTTATTTAACGGTCTTCGAGTTTATTCTTCCATTTAATGTGGCATTTGATGTTGAGATAAGTATTCATTTCATATTTTTTTATTATCTATATTTAATTTACATTTTGTTATATGTACTTTCAGATTTCTATACTTAACCATCATCTTTTAAAAGAAAATCTCATTGTTTTGTGTATACATTTTTCTTTATTCCTTCGTTTTATTATTGAAGTCACTAAAAAGATTACTAAAGCTTATTTTTAAAATACATAGAACAATGTTTTTATATTATTTATTTTGTGAATATTTTTGGTTCTTAATTTATTATGTTATTCAAGAAAATTTTATTTTTAAAACTCTGTTTAACGATTATAAAATATTAAAATGTTTAATGAAATGTAAAACTGTATAATCAGTATTCATAAAGTGATAAGTAAATGATTCTAAACAAATCGTACAGTTATATATTTCTATATCAAATAAATGTTGTTTTAATTGTCAGTAATATTAGTATTATACCATTTTATATTCATAGTTTTTGATATCTTATACTTGACCATGTAATTTAATTTTAAATAATAACGATAACTTAAATTTTTTTCAGTTTTAAAATCTTGTAATTTAAATTTTACTTTTTATAATTTAGCTACTTACTGATATATTAGTTGTTATAGGTATTATTATTTTTGCATTAGATATTTATTATTTTTGCCAAAAACTTTCAAATAAATTAATAATGAATATTATGTTTTGATTTTCCCAAATATTGGCTGTTGTAAAATAATCAGTCAATGATTGGTTGAAGACAAAAAAACCAATTTATTAAAAATACATTTTTAATATTAAAACTGAAATTTGTAAATCTAGGGAGAGAATCAAATATAATAAATATATGTAATTAGTCAGATGATTTAATTGACTTTTTTACTTAATCTTAGCCATACAATAAAATCATATATTGTAATATTCACATTATATTCTATTAGCATATAGCATCAGCATAACAAAAAATAAATAAGTAATCAATAGACATGTAAAAATAAATAGGATGAATAAATGAATAAATAGATATATAAGCAAATAAAAAATTAATAAATATGTAAACAAAAAAATAAAAAAATTAGGTAAATGCAGAGAAGTTTTTGGTAACTAAAAAGATAAATGATAGTCCAAAATCCAAATAGGCTAATCATTCAGTCGCTCACTACCTCCTAGGTGGATTTCATGCATCTATCTAGCATATTTCTTCTGAGGACAGAGTTCTACGATGTGTCTTACCGTTTAAAGTTCACCGCATTCACAAGACGGAGACTCAATTATCTCCCCACTTATAGAGCATGTTGTTGCACCTATCCTGTTCAGTCTTAATTATATTAGTTGTTGTTTAAATCGAGCATTGAAGGTTGAAACTAGGAAGTTTCATAGTAGGATCTTTGATGAATACTGAGTTTTTTACAGAAGCTTTCACCGTATTAACCATTGATTCTTCAAATCCGATACAATATTAAGAGATTCCCATACCGGGTTCCTTGATTTCAATATTTTAGTTGGGTGATTAAAAATATCTGCATGAACCGATAGTTTAGGGTTTCCTTTTATCTTAAGTAGTGGAGAGCAGGTTGATGCTTGCCTTCTTAAATTTGTCGGTGCAATGTGCGCTAAGACTGGTAGTCATTAAGTTTGTGTGCTTTTTACAGTGCCTGAAATTATCCTCATTATATGGTTCATCTGTGTGTCGATTTTTTTACAATTCGCGTTTCTTGACCAAGTAGGAGCGCAATATTCAGCTGCACTATAGATTACTAAAGCCAGAACTGAAGTTCTTAGTGTGTTTGCATCACATCCCCAAATTGTTCCTACCAGTTTAGTTATTATATTATTCCTTGTTTTCAGTTTATCTTTGAGGACTTCTAAGTTTTGTTTGCTTCATGTTTTTTTAAATTAATTTAATTTCCAGATTTAGTAGTTTTTATTCTAAAACCCATATTAGACCCATAATATGTTACGGAGCCAATACTTATCAAAAGCGGATAGCAATAAATTAAAATTATTTGAAAGAAAAGTGATAGTAAAATTTGATTTGAAGAAGTAGGTTGAAAGGGGTAGAACACGATTCCGCACGTTCATTGTTCGATATTACCTAATTTTTCTACCCAAATCCGTATTGTATTCGAATGCGACGTTGCCATGTAAGGAACACGATTCCGCACGTTATTTACGTATCTGTACATTTCTACCTTTTTACCACGACATTTCAAGTTCAAACTAATTAAAAATTAGATAAATTTGGGTCCTTTGATAAAGTCGATAAAGACAACAATAATACATTAAATTACATGTGTTCTTTATGTCAATCAGCTTATTTATCTAAATTTATAATTTAATTTATTACTTTAAACAATCTAAGTTATCTCGGCAGCAAATGGACATCGTATGGTGGGAAGGCGAAACTGTAATAGTTCAGGTATACCATAATTTAGCGAGCATCCGAGTCTATGTCAGTATGGCGATGGTAAAATATACCAGTATTGTCAGTCTAGTCAGAACTGTTAATAAGTTGTATTAATTTCGAGTATTTTTCTATAATTCATATTTTTACCGTGTTAAAATTTATAAGTTAAATAGATAGGCATGGAGAATCAATTGGAGATAATAAAATCTGATAAGGGTAACGATTTAGCATACATTATACAAGCATACATTAGATACTGTAGAAAAAATCCAACGTCAAATTTTGAGAGAAAATTGCAAAAGAAAAGCTTTTGACAACGTTGCACCCAATTTCTATTGTATTTCTATGAACAGTAAAGTGTGCGGAATCGTGTTAAAAAAAAAAAAACGTGCGGAATCGTATTCCTCCCGGTTGAAAGATAAAAAGCAACAAAAAAATATAATACATATTAGAGAAGAAAAATATAGTAAGATTTATCAAAGTAAGAAAAATAAAATAATAAGGTCACGTACAAAGAATGGACGAGGAAAGTATGCTTAAGAGAATAATACATTCAATAATGGAAGGAACAAGAAGACAGAGTTAACCAATAAGTAATGTAGATGGTTGGATGAAGCAAAGAAAGATCTACAACTAATGGGTTTACATAACTGGTGATAATTAAAGGTACGTTTCATTCGATAGCATTAGTGAAAATCATATGTGTAGTAAATAGGATGACAAAATAATACTAAAAATGTTGAAAATATAATATATTATACAGTAGAGCTTTGATTATCCGGGATAATGATGGATTAGGGTCACACAAATAAACAAAAACCACGGTTAATTGAAACTATTTATTTAAAAAATTTAAATTAATTTTTTATTTATTATTACATCTTATTTAACGTATGCTATATAAATATATATTGCCATGTTTTAAAATTATCAAATTATCAAGGCTTGACATTTGAAGTAATTAATTTTTGTTTTTTGCTATTTAAAATTATTTTTCTTATTTCACTCCTAATTTTTCACGAATTTATAACATCATGGAAGTCAACATTTTTCACTTCACAAAATTTCAGGAAGGTAGCAACTAGTGCTCTTGGTACCCGGGTACCCAGGTAACCGGGTTTTATGGGTATTACCCGATTTACAAAATTTCGGGTACCCGTTATGGATTGGGTACCCGTTATGATTTTTATACTCGTTATAAGAGCTGGGATTTGTATGTAAATACATATGTTTTTTAATAAACGATAAATTCATTAACTATTGTAAATGATAAATTTGTTTCACATGATTTACAATAAATTAAGAAATATTTAATTTTACATATTTTTACATATTCCGTAAATTTTGACAACAATTCCAATATGGATTTATAATTCGATAATAATTAAAGTGTATATAAGAATATGAAAGTATTTATAACTTGACATTAGTTTATCTTATCTGTTTCTGTTCGATAACCATAGCTTAATGATCTTAGGTATGTTAAGGTGTGTATATCTTAGATTATATTTTTATAGATAATTTTTATATTTTCTTAGATATTTTTTATTCGAATAATTGTGTAATGTATAATTTAATATTGATTACCTCTTAGGAGTTAAGACTTAGCTAAACCGTTTAAGTATATCAAAGACCATCGGGTACCCGAAAATGTTGGGTTATTGGTACCCACTACCCGAAAACATTGACTACCCACAAAATCGGGTATTACCCGGATAAACGGGTACCCGGGTACCCGGGTTTCTCAGTACCCGGGGGTATTACCCTCATCAAATCAAGAGCACTAGTAGCAACTATTTCCTTACATGCATTTATAATATAGTCCACAAATTATTTATTAAATTAATATTAATTATCATTTTTGACCTACATACAATATACTGTGACTATGAATACTTTTGGTACTTAAGAATTTTTGAAAGAATCAACACGGTTAATCGAGGTTCTACTGTATATATAAATATGTGTGATGTGTGTGTGCTATTTAAATTTTTTTGATTAAACTTTTAAATGTATTTATAGAAAATATAACAGAATTAAGAAAATAAATAAACTAAAATATGTGGTTCATGTAATATAACATTATATTATTTTATTTTTTTATATAAATTGAATATCAAAATGTTGATACTTTTAATACGCTATATATAATTTAAAAATGTTTGCATGATTATTATGAAATAATAAAAACATTTATTTTGACATCATTTTATACTGAAATAATATTATTATAAGCACTTGTGTGTAAAAATTATATTATATTATTTTTTTTTTTTTTTTTTTTTTAGTTTATATTACTTATATTATTGTTATATTACACCAGTATTCCTATAGTCAACAGAATTCCAATAGTTAGAACTATAAACCTAATAGTTCTATAATGTTCTACTATGTTATCTATGCTATCTACAATTTTATTCAAATTTGTTTTCATAAACAAGAAATTTTCATGGTAAAGATTTTTGAGTTGTATGATAAATAATACGAAATTGGATAATTATCATTCATTTTTTTCTCAAATATTTCATAATCCTAGTACTCAAAACTATTATTTTTTATTATTTATTATGTTTAAAATTCTAAAGACACTATCATATAATTAAATGTATTCATCATGTTCTATGATTGAATATTTAAAACTTTCATCACATTTTATTACCTTTCACGATTTTTTAAAAGTGTTATTGAAATTTCTACCTTTTGTGTTAAAAATAAATAATAAATTATATTTAATTACATTAAATTCAATAATTAAGTTATAATTACATTTAATTATTGTATTTATAAATACATTTAAAAAATTAATAATTAGTATTAAAAAAAGAAAATAATTGATCTCACCTAATTGTAACTCACAGATATATATATTTTTTTTTTATATCAAAGAATTTTGTAACTTGCATGTTGCATAGAAAATGCAGATTATAAATGACCATAATAATAAGCAGAATCGTAGAGACCTTAACAGAGGCGTTTATTTATTAATATATTTAAAATAAACAATTGCTTAACCTGGAGTATTATTATAAGTACTTGTAGTGTATAACCGGCTTTCGAATTAAAAATTCATCGTCAGATATATACAAAAGTGAATAAATTATGGCAGTCGTACTTAATAAATATAATAATATTCCAGGCTAACCATTTGTTTATTAATTAATTAATTTATATAAACTATTTATTTCTTTTTAATTTATATTTGTATTATACATATATTTATTAATTAACGAGTATAAGCCATTTACTAATTTTTAATTTTTATATTATTTTTTTAATTATTTTATTGTTAATTTGTATTATATTTTTGATAAAATATAATTAGTTAAGCAAAAAGTTTGCGGAGTGAAGGATTTGTGAACATTAATTAACATCTCATTTGAAACTCCCAAGTCTTATGTCTAATGTAGTTACTATACAAATTTTTCTTTGTTTTGTTTAGAATACAATATATTTTTTAAATATGTTTACAAAATAAATATATTTTAAAAATATTTATGGTTAGGTGTATAATTAATCGAGGTAGTACATCGAAATATGTGTAAAGAAGTTATATGAATTCACAATTTTAATTAATACAATACTGAAACATTCCCCGTATAAGTTGAAATGAGTTATTACATAAATTTATAATATCTTTTATTATTAATGACAATTATATTTTGAACTTCAAAACTGCTTTTAATTAAACATTATATTTTATAGTGTAGCCAATTAGTTATAGCTGCTTAAATTCTGTATTTTCAAGAGATACGATATTTATTTCCCATAACTGTAAGCGAACATCACCCATTTGCGCCAAAATAAAAAAGGTATGTTTTTTCTGACATCCCATTTATGCAAAGTGTACCGAGTAAAATTATAATAAAGTAATATATTTTTTGAAATAATAATAAATTGTACAATTTTATTTAAATCATAGTGAACAGTTCGATTTTTAGTTCCGATTTTTAAATAATAAATCAAAATAATCATAATAATAAGTTATAACAATATATAATTAAAGATTATTTTAAAAAATCATCATAATCTATATTGTAATTCAATACAACCATTTGTACTTATTCGTAATACGTTAATTTATTGTTCTTAAAATCATAAAAATAATTGTATTATATAATAAAGATAGGACGTAATTATAATATATTAGTTAAACCAAGCAATTCAAATTAAATGTTTATTCAAGTAAATTTGGTGAAAATAAGCAGTCGGAAATAACATACCTTTTTTATTTTGGGCAGATAGGTAGCACCCAAAATGAGTTAATTTTTCTTGGAGCAAATGGGTAATACCTTTGTAAGCATAAATCTAGGGCACTATTGCTTACATTATTGGAATTAATATTAAAATTAAATTGTTAGAACCATTTAAATATATAACAAAAGAGAATAATATAATTTTCCTAATGAGAACACGTAGCATCAATGTTTATTAATTTGATGATGGTATTTTACGACTAATGCGTTAAGTTGAATTGAATACTTAACGGTTGATTATTTCAACAAAACTATATTGACCAATTGTTTATCAATCATATCGAATTAAGAAATTTTAAGTATTTCATTTTAAAAATTATATTTTAATCTTAATGTTAGATACAAATCATAATTTAAATTTGGTGCGGTGTGATTGATACGTAGCGTATTACCACGATGCTGATTGGGTCTTTGAACACGTCTCGAGACAAAACGTCCATATGTATTGTATGTAGCAGATAGCTTCGGCGTGTTTTATTTAATTAATTTTTAATTTTAAAAAGAAAAAATTATTAGTTACAGTTGGAAGATTAGAGGATTTGAGGAATTTAAATTAATTTAAGTTAATTTAAGTTTTGGAAACGCAATAATTTTACTATTTAACGATTTTCGTCAAACACTGCCAGTAATTCCAAGATCAATTGCTACCGACGAAATAAACGCTTGCCTCAAATAATCGAATCTTTGGCGCTATGTGAAGAAACTTCAGCTGACAACAAATATGAGAGATGAACGATACATCTGCTGAAAATGTATCTGATCAATTACTAACTTTCGGTAATGGTTAGTGAGTACCTGTCAACGAATTGAGTGGATTGATATTTAATTTCCTCCTAATTTTTGCATATTTGCCTCGTTGAAAGACGAACTCATCAACAAAGTATTTCCAAACATTTTTACTAACCACAAAAATAATGAATGGTTGTGTGAGTGAGCAATTTTGGCGACTAAGAATAAAATATAGATCACTTCAAATACATTATTCAGAATGAGATCATTGGTACACTGCATTCATTCAAATCTACTAACTGTGTAACAAATTAAGATGAAGCAACCAACTATCAATAGAACAAATAATATTTATTTATTTTATTTTTTTAAAATCTGCGATACATAACGATATGTCAATATGTCATTATCACCGAAAAAACATTTTAAAACCAGAAAAAAAAAATTACAAACGTGAATTTGATTTCGATTTGTGTTCTTTAAAATTTGAACCAATGATTTTTTCAAATTTTAGTGAACAATAATTTAGACATGGTTCCAGTTCCAAAACTGGTTCTGTTCGTTTCGGTTCCAGTCCTTGATAAAAATTAATGATATTATAAACCATATTTATAGATGTCGTTGTGGTATAAAATTGAAATTTAGAAGCTCCAAAATAATTCTATAATTTATCCACTCTTTGATGTAGAAGTTTTGAAAACGAATTAACAGTTGGTCGGATGAATATTATTTACATTAAATTAAATTAATGTGGACGATATGAATACATATTATATTCGTATAAAAGTAAACTTGTGTTTTGAGAGGATGAACAATTACGCACGAGGTAGGTACTCTTTGTATCCTGTTTCAAGCATTATTTGAGTTCATAATACGGTATAACTAAACTCGTAAATTATGTCGAGTATATTACAACAACAGTGTTTATGTATATACTTATACGCGTATAATTGGTACAAAACTTTCACGCTAATAGTCCACGCAAAAGGTAAGTTGATAACGGCTAAATGTATAATATGAATCCAAAGTAATGGGTGACAAACAATTTTCTTTAAATTGGGTTTCTTATTAAAACTATTCTGCATATTTGATATAAAATGTTACAATTATAAATATATAATAATATAATAATATATTATATATATATATATATATATGTACGTATATTACACATTCAATAGTAAAAATTTAAAATTGTTTAAATGTATTGAACAATTATACTTTAGAAACGGAAACACCTGATTCGGAAAAAGGCATCGTCTAAACGGAACACTGTTTTGGTCTCTATGGATATTTTATTTAAATGATACATTATCTAAGAATATATAATAAATCATGTTTAACAAAATTTTCAATGTACTTTGACTAGGACATTGATAAAATAAGTACACGCACTGTAACTCAAAACTCCGTATACGTTTTATTCGTGTATTACAAGTGCTATCGGACACCTTCTAAAAAAGTTATATGTACTTATAATATATAGCTTAAATTCTGATTTATAAAAGCTTTATGATGTGATTGTGACTATCAATATTTTAACTGGAAACATATCATGAAAATAAATAAAAAATTTATTCTCGGATATCCTACGCGAGAATATTTTACTTTTTCGCTTCCGTAAATAACGGTGCCATTGTCCATCGTGTTCCTCGGTATTATCAATACATAAAAGATTGGCTATCATATTATTATCACGAGAACCTGAGTAGATTTTTTATAGGGTGATGACTATAATCTGTGAATATTTTAAACGAGAGTGGGTGGTGAAGTTTTAACAGTAGAAAGTCCATCACATGGATGGCTGAATGACGTCGTGACGATCGGTTCGCTACAATAAGTAACCAGACCAACACATAAGTGGTGTATAATAATAAAATCCACGTCTGAAACGTTTTTTGCACTACGATTAATCAAAATAAAAAAGAAAACCACTTATCGGATCCAAATGATGAACATGTGGAGGAGCGTTTATTCATATTACGGGCAGACTCCAGTACTCCCGAACAGTTCGACCGGTTTACATGTGCAACATGTAAGTCAATAATGAAAACGACCACACTATTCGTGACTGAAAAAAATACCTGTTGAGTGGGAAACCTTTTGAGTGTCTTCTCGTCGTCGATAACCTTCTCTGCCAACATCACTATAAAAACACGCATGCGACCTTATATTACTAGCATTATTCAATTATCTTCTGGCCTCCTGAAAAAAATAATTTTGTTACCATTACGTATTCCCGTATTCCTATCATGACGTTTGTCGTTTATTTACTCGACGATATTCCACAAAACATCATGTTAAGAGAGAGTTGTCTCCTTTACCTGCACTAATCACGATGTAGGTACTCATAAGTCGTTTGTTTACATTTGTCGTTGAAAGACCACAATTGTGTTCGATACGATACTTAATAGTATGTCGTATAATCAGTGGTAAGAATATGGAGAGGAGAATGAAGATTCAATCTTGGGCGTCAAATCTTAAAGGGTGTAATTTTTTTAGTATACAATACATTATTGATTGTCAGTTTGATATTTTTAACTTTGTCACTGATAATGTATTTACATATCAATAAATATGATTGTATACTAAGTATCAGAAAAAATTCTAAGAAAAGGTATTTGATTCTTGGTCTACGACAGGGTGTAAACGCCATTTTCGCTGGGCGTAAGAATTCCTAGTGTTACCTATGCATATATTAGTACCTACAAAAATATTCAGTGTTCGACCAATATCGAAAATACTATATATAATTTCCTATACTTGTGTGTATAACAGTGTGTGTGTGTGTGTGTGTTTTTTGTTTTTTACAATATATCGATAATACCAAGTAATAGTTATGGATAAAGTTGATAACAGTTTTAAGAGCATATAGATAAGAAAAATAAGAAAAATAAAAAGGGTTTATAAAATTAATTTCTCGAAGAAAAATGATTTTATTTAATCAAAATCTTTCAATTGACATAAAAGCAAATTTTGATAACTTTGATCTTATTAAATTATGAAAGTTATATGTAGTTCTTGGAAAAACAGAATAGTTACAGATTGCTATGGAATTTCGTTCTTAAATAAAATTAACTTGATCGCGAGAAAAACAATAGCAACAACATCAACTAAAGTCAATTTAAATATAACTCTAAACATATAAGTTAATTTGAATAGTTCATAAAGCAAAATGAATTCCTAGATGTTCTTTCAAAAGATAAGTTCGAGTAACGAGATAAAGAAATTATTATTCCCAAAGTGTTGCATTACACATACATATATTCTACAAATTGTTAAAAAAATGTCTTTATATCGGTTTATAATGTGGTGAAAATGACAACAATTATTAACATTGTTTTCAATAAATAAAAGAAGAATTTGAAATTTCTTTATTTGTCATTTCGTTTTTAACGGTGTTATAATTGTATTATGATAATAAATTCATAAAATTCATAAATTAAAATTTACGCCACGAAATAGTTTTAAATTATTATTTTGGCCTTTCAATATATAAAAAGAGATTATCGTTTGGACAGAATAAATGACTCGTGCATAGTAAAGTGTCGAAGTAATTTCTGACTTTCACATTAAACCGCATTGCACTATTATTAGTGTGCTCGTTAAACCACGGCGTACAATAATACAGTCAAACATTTCTACATTCAAGATTTTTACTTTTAAATTTTATTGACATCACTTTCACTAGGGTAGTTCTTAGTGATGGTAGAGTTGGAGGTTTCCAAAACACATTGTATTTAGAACGAGCAAACCGTATTCTAGTATTTAAGTACGCAGACATAATTGAATAAGCAATTAAGATTAATTCACTGCAACTAGTGAGTTAATAATGGAATAATGAAAACAATTTTATAAGAATATTACAAAATGAAAATAAATAGTGATAACTAGTTAGTTATAACGTTATATATAATAAATAATGTATTTATACGTTGCTATATTGATTTAGCGGAGAGAGAATTTAGAGTTCTCGTGAGAAAAAAGATTAGAGGGCTGCTAATGGAATTCAGATTAGAAATTAAATTGGATAGGATATTGGAAATATTGGTGGAAGAAAATTTTTCTTCGTTTTTCGTTGATTCAGCATATGACTTTTTTTGAGAGGGGCTCGAGTGACCAGGAACTTGACTGTTGGGGCGCTTGAATATGCTTTTTTTGAAGCGTCGTTGTTGGTTGTTTTAGAAAAAGGTCGTTTTTTATCATGGAACTTGATGAGTTTTTTGTAGGCAGGGAACCCTTATAATTTGCCGTATAGGCTCCAGAACATAAAGCATATTTTGCATGTAGTTCTCGGGACTTTGTGCAATCCGCAGTGAGATGAGTTTCACTGTATTTGACACAGCGAAAAATTTGTCTGCAGTATGACGTGGTATGACCGTACAGTTGGCATTTCATACATTGAGGAGGAAAGCGGGATTTCTTAGATTTTTCGACAGTGATTATGGAGTTTAGTAACTTGGTTAATTTAAAAATGTTTATTAATAATGTAATATGATGTGATTAATCTGATAAAATTACTATTTAATTGTATGGATTAAAATATTAAAAGAATTGAAATATTTTTACCTTTTCTTAATTTTGTATTTATCAGTTCACATTTTAAGATTCTGAGTGCAACAAAGAATATTGGTTTTATTATGATGAATAAGTTGTATTTTGTGTATCTCTGTATACGATTTCAATCAGGAAAAATTCCCCAATTATCCTCAAATTTAAAGTAAAATACCTAATGAAAATGAGTTCTAATTGGTACTTAATTAAAAAAAAAAAAAAAAAGTGATTTTACAAATATCCCAACATTTTTAATAGCCACTACGAAAAATGAACAACAATTTATAAAAAAAACTGTAAAATTTATAGAATATTGTAATAATATTATAATAATATATAACCAATGTTTTTTTAACTGTTATTTTAATTTTAGCTCATTATTTCATAAACGTATATACATACAATTTTCACAAAATGTATTATAATTGTTTGTAGATGATATAGTTTTCAACTGAACTAATACATTTATACAACACTGGAATGCTCATGTTTTTTTTTTTACTTTTTCAAAAATGTGGATAAATTCAATTTACTTTAACAAAAATTCATAACAATTTAACACAATGTTCCTTGTACAAATTATAAGCTGAGTTATAATGAAAAAAAGTTGTACGAGCATTTAAACATACAAGTTATGAAAATCTACTACATTTTTGTAGTTTGAAATTTGTTAAACTTTACATTTTTTTACTTAAAACTTGTAAATTATGTACAAGATTATTCATAAGATTTTCTTTCATGTCTAAAAATAAAATCTTATGGAATGTCGCAAAAATATGTTGTACACATTACAGAATACAATTTTAAGAAAATTAGATATTTCAAGAATTTACATTCTACGATAATAGTTATTTAATTAAAGGTATTTTAGATTTGAAATATTTTAACGACATTTTTGCTGTTTGTTTGAAACTGTAATGATCGTTGTGCAGGACACTACGATCGGTACCACATTAATTATTTAACGACGTAGCTCGTTCGCTGTTATCTTGAGACGTTATTGTGAGAGAGATAGGAATTTTAAATAATTAAACGCTTTTATTTAATTTTTTATTAAGTTAACACAAACAAACATAAAGATCAGCTTAGTCCGAGTAAAGAATTAAGTACTCGCGGCGAAGTGGCTGTAGCAATGTCTATGACGAGTAATAATTTATTTAACAGGGAAAATGACCAATCTAACACTGCCTATATCATATCTACCTATCTACTTCTAACTTAATGCCAAGTGCTCTACCTGTATTTATATGAGTTCCAATGACGTAAAAGTGGTGTAATTCTATTATTAATTCCCCTTACTGTCGATTTAGCATTAATGTGCAAAAAAACTTGTTGCATTCACCTTTACCTTGGATTTCCGTGTGTTAGGTTTTTTTTAACTTCGTCGGAAAAATTATTTCCTTTTTTGTATACGCGCATTATAATGGTTATGCGTAGGCATAATTATTAATAATATTTAATAGTTATCACCTTTACCCCGGATTTCCATGCGTTATACATGATGTCCATGTTTTATACGAGTACATTATTATACCTGTATAATAATAACTATGCTTAGGCATAACTATTAATACTTATTTTAACAATTGGATCTCATTAAATATATTAAATTATGCTGAGCATTGGGCTAACTACAAAACTTTAGATTTTCCCAAATTTTAGATGCTTTTTCTTCCTTCTTGCTAAAGTTAGAATATTAAACGTTGAACTTAACTTATTGAGAAATATGGTTCTATTATTATATTTAGTATAGAGAAATATGAGCTATTTCACCTCTTTTACTCAGAATAATTTTATTGAAAGCAATGGTACGTTCGTTTCAAGCTTAAAGTACAAAAACCTCAATATAATTCACCTATCCCGCGATTTCACTATACCATGAGGTCTCATATTACGTAGAAATTGTACCTTCTTTTTCTTTGATCTTGTACAAACATCTTTTGGTATAGTTTAAGTAGTTACCGTCAACGATTGCCTGTAACAATTACCAAATTTTACGTTTTCTAGTTATTACTACTAAGCTTTGTTATAATATTCACCTACAAAAAAAAACATATTATAATAAGCTAAATTTAAACATCATATCATGCATTCCTCCTTTGAAAATCTCAACTAAACTTTTATACCGACCACTTTATTTCTATTAGGTTTTCTTTTTACTGTATGGAAAATGTAAACACGACTGACGAAAAAATATATACAGTTTGAACTAAAAACAAAATTATGTAATACAAATTACAAAATAAAATAATATTTCAAATATAAAATGCCAGTCACTTCCAATGTCCATCTTGATGAGTAAATTTAGCCAATTAATTTGGATTATTATTTAAATTTTTATACTTGTGAAAAATCTTTCTATTCAGAAAACTGTAATTATTGGATTCTACGGTTAATGAACTTGTATTAGAATGAAAGTTTAAAAAACTGAATTAACGACTTTAGCAATCAACTCATAATGTGCTAGTTAATTTAACTTTTTGAATGGATTACATATCGTTATAAAAAAAATAATCAAATACAAATGTTGTGATTTTAGAGTTTAGCCAAAACTTAAAAAATAAAAAATCAAACGAAATCTGATTGCAAAAACTTGGTTCTACGGGATCAAGTGAAATTCCGGGTATAAGTAGAAAATAATTTTTAATGTTTCTTATACAAATAAAAAAAATTAATTATTTATAAAAGTATGTGCAATTAACTGTTAGAAGAGAAGTTTAATTTTAAATTGTTTTGTCATTACTCATCATTATTATACCAAACATATATAAGAAATATATAGGTACGCAACGTTAAAATATTTAATTTTTTTATTTATTTATTAGTATGGAAAATATATTTTATAATTTATTTTTACTAGAAAAGTTCAAAGCTAATATAATTTATGTATAATCTAATGTCCATGTATATTTAGGTATTTTAATATGAAGTGTAAAATAACAAATATAAATTATGTATGCAATATTATCTTTGTCATACGACTGCATAAAGTATTAGGTATGTAATATAGTATATATATATCAATGGATTAAAATCTTTTTAAACTTATATCATGATCGTATAAAATTCGTGTTTTTACATTTAAATTTGCTTAACTCGTATTTCATATCTAATGTTGTATTTCAGGATGGTTCAATAGAGTTTGAAGAATTCATCAAAGCCTTATCAGTGACGTCCAGAGGAAATTTAGATGAAAAACTTCACTGTAAGTACCTAGTTGTTTTTAATTTCTAGCTTAATATTTACTTTTTTCCATGCTCTTTTCCGTAATCTTTCAGTCTAATAACACATTGAGTGATCAAATTTAAAATATTATACCAAAGTTACGGTATTTATATTAATTGACAGCTTTAGTTGAAAACATCAAATTGCATACAAGTATCTGTATTTATGACTTGTATGTTATATTACATGATTTAGTTTAAGGTCTATTTAAATTTCAATGAATTAAAAAATAATAATGTTGTTCAACAAATAATAAGTATACAAATTATTAATATAACATTTTAATTCTTACTGATGTATTTTCTTAATGCGAAATTAATCAATAATTGTTTGATATGGTTAAAAATTTGCATTACAGAATATAACAGATATTTTTCTTTATACAAAAATAGTAAAATTAATTTTTTTTAATTTCTATAAATCAAATATTTTTTGGCCCGCGTTATACCTATACAAATGTCTTCATTGGGCTTACTTGTGTATTAAGTTTAAAAATGTTTAATCCATTTGTCACTTAAAAATTTGTACAAATTATATTTATTTGTAATTTAACATGTAAATTAACACAAATAAGTTATAATTTCTGTGATAACTCCATTAAACTATAGAAGCGGTTCTTTAAAGATAATCGTACACACTGCACTGTACCAAATTCTCTTCAAATATTTATTGGTCGAAAAATTAATCGATTTAAAATGAAAATTATTAGCTAACAAAATTTAAAGTACTACGTCACCGTCTTACATACGGTACAGCATGCTTTTTTTCCCGCTAAAATTTCAATGTATATCGGAGCACCATCTGTTACCGTGGTGTTTGTTCAAACGATTTATTAAAAGATTTTAGTTTAAGTAAAAAATTAATTAATTTATCAATTATTATTACTTCTTATTTTTATTTTGTTTAATATAATGGTAATAATAGTAATAAAATATGTATGTACCAGTAGGTTCGATTCGTATTTAACTTTATACATAAATTAACTCATTTTATCTCAATCCACAAGATTAAAAATAAAATTGGTTGGAGAACATGGAGGAACGGAAGAAAAATAAGCCAATTTAATTATTAATCAATTAACATAAATTTAGATTTTCCAATTCCAGACAAAAAACTGCATTCTTGTATATTGAAATAAGAAATTTGTACTTTTGGATTTTGAAATTCAAATTTTATATGTTTCTACATAATGTGGTTTAAATTGTTTAACCTGCATGTTGTAACTATTTTAGTTTTTGTTAATTGTTTTGGTTATTTTAAAATAAAATATTCAACTTTTAACTAAAATGTAAAAGTGTAATAATTGACGCATTTTTTTTTTTTGTTATTAATACGCCGATACTGATTGCATTTTGTTATGATTTTAAATTTTTTTATGTGACGTGTTTTTACATGGATAACATTTTCGAGTTTTAAATTCATATGAGTATATTGTGAAGTTTCTACTTCTACATTGCTTATTTTCAAATACTACATATTTATTTAGATTCTGAGTAAAACGAGAAATGTATTAGTTATACCGTGATATATGTTTTAATTTTAATTTTAATTGTTTTTATTTGTGTATTCAACTAAAAGGATTCCTGATAAATACAAAAAATATTTCCACAAAATCGAATTTTTTTTTTCATTGAAACTCAAAAAAAAAAAAATGATCATACAAACTTTGACATTACTCAGAGGATCGATATTGTCGAAGAGATGTACATTCGAGGACACTTACGAAGCAGGACAAAGTGTGTATATGTACGGGTAATGTGAAATATCGGACAATGTAGACATTGCCCGGTCAATATGATCCTGCCCGGGCAATGTGAGCCACGATTTTTTTTTATTAAACAACTAATATTATTTTTTATTTTCATTTTAAATTATAATTTAATTATTACCTTTTGGCTAGTTATAATCATGTACCTATTGCATTGTTTTTTATTTATATTTTTTGAAATTTTTACCTATTTATAATGTTTTTTAAAAAAACAATGATTATTCATTTTATTATCATATATTCATATTAAGAATATTTTAAAACAATTGAAACACAGTGTATAAACATATTTTTGTTACCTATCGTACTACTCGTACTTATTTAAGAATCATGATTTCCATATCGATATGGAATAGTAAAATTATAATTTATAATGAAAATAAAAAATAATATTAGTTGTTTTATAAAAAAAAAAAAATCGCGGTACACATTGCCCGGGCAATGTACCAATGCCCGTTACATATACAAATTACAGACGAATGATCAATGTTGGTAAAACATATTATACTATCTACACATGAACATAAATAACAAAAATCACACTCTTGATTATATAGCCTGATTGACAAAAAGCAGGGTTTTTCATAATTTTCTCCCCCACGCATCACTCGTGGACGAATAAGGTGTGTGGGTTGATGTGTGGTCCACTGTAATGCTTTTAATTTGTACTTGCAATTAATACGGATCGTGTTAACTTGAAATTTTTGCAGAAAGCTTTTATCACCGTTCGCTATAGATTTTAGGCTTAAAAAAAAAAGAATTTTTTTGCTATTTATAAATTGTACAAAATTTCGTGTTTCTGTTTTTTTGAATTTTTATTTAAATTTTCATTGGAAATTTCGATCAAGTCATTTTTGTGAGACAAAATTGTTTGAAAATATAATACAAAGATTTTCATACAAATGAATGAAGAAAATATATACTACTCAATCACACAATATACATTTAGACAAAACTATAAAAACCATGAAAATCCACTATATGTAATTTATTAATTAATTTATTTATGTAATTTAAAATGAATGAAATTTTTATTTTATTTTACTTAAAATTTATAAATTATATACAAGATTATTTAAAATATTTTCTTTTAGGTCAAAAAAAAAAAAAAAAATGTTACTGTAAAATCACAAAAATGTTTTTCAAGTCATGTAATACAAAATAACATTTTGACGAAATCAGATATTTCAACGAATTTCCGTTCGACGACAAAAGTTATTTAGTTGTTATTCTATAAAGATTATAAATAATTACTAAAAAAATGTACTTATATAATAATTTTTAAGATATTTCTTAACTTCAAAGAATTGTAATAAAATAATTGGTTATATTGAACCTTGAAATTCACCATTTTTTTTCCAAATTTTCGATACCTTTTTTTTGCAAAAGTTATAACATTAAATATTCAATTTACCTTTCGAGGAAATTTGTTTCCTGTACTATATTAATCATTTATAGAAAAATAAACTAATGTAACAGACATATTTCACTAGTGTAATAGTTGGTTTCAAGTTTATAAAACTTATTTAGCAATATCATTCATCTTTGTATATCTCCTGATCATGAAATCTGACTAGACCTAAGATTATCACTCTTTTATTATGTTCGTTTTGAATTTTAAATCGAAAATATTTTTTAAGAATACATATATATACAATATTCTTAACATCAATAATATGTATTGATTTTTTTTTACCCTATTTATGTTATATTTGAAGAAGTGTGGTTCAGTGGTTGCACAGCAAGCCACAATGTGCGCAGTCATCAGTTTAAATCCAGCTTAGTGCAAAAAACCATCGGTAGAATTAATTCTGTAATCTCATCCCCTATCATCGTTTTGATTGCTCCCCACTAAACCAACTCCACTAGGAGTGAAGTCCACACATGTGATAATTATCTTTTCAGAGAAGGTGATACAAGTGTTCTTTATCTATCCTAAGTGAAAAGTATGTTGACAAAGCCCTCTGTTGGAAGTTTCGATAGAAAAAAAATACAGAAATAAGCAAATATTGTTTATATATATAAAAATAAATAAATAATAAAAGCTTAGCGCGGAGTATAATTATATTTGTAACGTACGTCCAGTTTCGAAATAAAAATGTATCGTTAAGTATCATTAAGTATAAAGTCAATAAAATTGCTACTGATTATGAAAAAATAAAATCATGACTTTTCAAATTCAATTGCAATTTTATTGACTTTGTCTGACGATACTTTTTAATTCAGAACTGGTCATATTTTACAAATATAAAAATACTCCAGACAAAACTTTTATTTATTTATTTATTTATATTTATAAATTATTTGTTTTTTCATTTAGGTTGATTTAATATTTTTTTACATTTACAGGTCTGCTACAGCAGGGGTGGCCAATAGGTCGATTGTGACATGAGTTCGAGTCGATCGCGAATCCCTTTCAATTTTTTTCGAATTCTTTTAGAACACAGTTAAAATATTTATTTATTTACTGTAAATTATTATTTTTTTTTCAACCCACAAATATAAAAATTAAAATAAAAACAAGTGACAAAGAATATATTTTGTAATAATATATAGTAATAAATAACTATATAAAAAACGAAATTTTACATTGAGATCGAATAGTTATGTAGGTATGTAGTACATATTCTGATGTATACTCAGTATTAAATAACGGTATTTTAATAAATTGATAAAATATATATTAAAATATGTGTTATGTTAAAGTATAAAATTAAAGTTATTATGACTTATTGATATTTTAAACAGAATGGATAAAGGAAGTGTAACATGCATGTATGTAAAATATATATTTGCTCAGTCACAACTTTTTTTTTTTTTGTCGATTGTGACAACCTAGAAAAACAACTTAGAAGTCGATCACAAACCTTTAAAAGTTAGCCACTTCTGTACTACAGGGCAATTGTCTCAGTTCATTGCTATTCGACTTATATATATATATATATATATATCTTCTTCTTCTTCTTCTTCTTCTTTTGCTTCGCCTTCCTCCCAACTATTTGGGGTCGGCCATCCTTGTCCTATACCTCCACTTTACTCGGTCAATCACATCTCCTCTGCACACACCGACAGCCCTCATGTCATTCTCCAAAGTCTCCAACCATCTCTTTTTTGGTCTTCCTCTTCCTCTTTTCCCTTCAACGTCCATCTTCATAACCACTCTTACTGCATTCGTTTCCTCTCGCCTCATCACATGCCCAAACCATCTCAGCCTATTTTCTCTCATCTTGTCCACAATTGGCGCTACACCAACACTACCTCTCACGTATTCATTCCTTATTCTATCTTCTCTTGTCACTCCACTCAACCATCTAAGCATTCTCATTTCCGCGACACTCATACTTTGTTCTATTCTCCTGTTAACCACCCAACACTCTGAACCATACAGCATAGTTGGTCTCACTACACTTTTATAAGAACTATATCATCCGCAAACATTATACACCATGGTATCTCACCCTGTATCTCCTTTGAAACCTCATCCATTACCACTGAGAACAGATAGGGGCTTAAAGCTGACCCCTGGTGCACACCTACTCCTATATATATATCCATATATATATGGACATTACCGAAATACGAGTCACTTGGTTACCGATGTCTCATTTATACTCAGTCAGTTTCACTTCCAATGAATCTATAAATCCTGCTGTTGAACATTTTAACTCAACCATCAAATACTTTAAACCAATATAGACTAGGTATCTTTTGAAGTTGCCCAAGAAAAAAAATTTAATTCTGTTATTTTCACTCGATGTAAATATATAGATCCACCTAATGTCGGTTATGACAACAAAGTAATTTTCTTTATCCTTAATGTCACTTATTTTGGCATCATACTAGATGCAAAACTACGTTGGAAATTATACATCATATCACTATCAACTACTATTCGATATTCCAGTTTTCTCAAAATTGTCCAATACCTAGTGGGATTTTCACCCCTTAAACTTATTAACAATTTACCACACCCTCATTCAATCAAAATTTGACTAAAATCGTTTTTTTTTTTTTGTTTCTGCTTCTCTCTCGAATTAAAAAAAAAAAAAAAAAAATTAAACAAACTTCATACTTCCTATTTATAAAATATAATGGGATTTGTTAAATCATCTCATTGTCCTGCTATTGAGGTAGAATCCAACTGTGCACTTTTTAATATTAGATGCCGATGTTTGGTCGGCAAGTTCATTCTTAAGTTTCTAGCATATTCTAACAATTTTATTTTTGATATGTTTTATTCATTATTTCTTTCTTAGCGTTATGTTTAAAAATCTATGCCTGTACTTTTAATTGCAGCTAACATTCTATCTAATTTTTACCAATGCATCTGCAAATTAACAAAACTACTTTCGAATCTCTTCTATTTTCACATTTTGTTCAAACACAAAACCAATCCGCATATTTATCTCTACAGGAACTATTATATTTTTTTTACTATTATTTTTACATCTTTCATCTTCAGATTTTATTGGCCAATAAAGCCCATCACTGCTCCATACAGCCTCTTCCATTAGTCTCTATCCATTACCAATTCTTTCAAATTATCAACCTCAAGTATATGAAAATTCTGGAGGGGTTCATCTATCCATCTTTTCTTTGGCCTGCCCAGAGCTTTTTTACCTTCTGGTTGACAGTTTTGCTTTTTACATTCCTGAATTATATATCTCATTTACAAACAATATATCTCCTTCATTTTATTTTTCACTACAGAGCGCTATGGTCCCATTGAAGCATTACGAGTATCACTCGTATCACTTATTTTCAATCTTGGGTCTAATAAATATTTGATTGTTTCTAATTCTCTGTCATGTCTAAAATCATTAATTTCTAATATTTTTATCTCCTACCTATCTCCTTTAGTTTTTAGTATTAAACCAATCCAATTATATTAACCAATTTCTTTGAATTTTCTAGTCACATTGGTTTTTATGTGAACGAGGTCGCCGACAATATGGCAAAATCCATGTCAAATTTAATCTGCTCCGCTCTCACTCAACTTTCTTGTACAGATTTTATCCCAAATTTATGACTTCATAAATTCAACCTCTGGTCCACATATTAATCTAACTTCCCGACAGAGTTTGCATTTGGATACAAAAACATTACACACATTGTATTATCAATTGTATCACAATATTAATATTCACAAAAAATATAGTTCAACAACCTTAACTTACCTAGATTAACTATTATCAAATTCAATGGCCTAGGTACAGGTTACACGTTATTACGTGCCCAACAATTTTACCTTTAAGACAGGTTTTATCATATTATTTTTAGGATAATACTTTTTTTTCTTTTTTTTTTTTAAATGTTTTGCATTTTTCTCGTTAATATTTTATTGTTTTTGAGTTATGTCGTATACATAATTATTAAGCTGTAAAAAAAATATTAAAAGTTAAATAAAAAAAGTAAAAGATGCATTTACGTAGATTTGAATAGCCGAAGTTGCGATGATTCTGTATTGAATTATTCTATTGTTTCCGCAGTTCAACGTTATACGCATCTCTAAAAACAATTACTGTATTTCAATGCAAACGAGTCGATTATTTTTACAAATACTCATGGTAGATAATAAATTGTAGTATCGTTTTTAAAACCTCTCTCGCATTGTCGGCATTTGTTATTTTACTTTTAGCCTTCAATGCATTTCCACCGCATTTTTAACACCGAAAGTCCGTACACAATAAAATCGATTATCAATGACAATAGTTTGCAGATCTTGGAAAACAATATTTTAATACAAAAGTACTTTTCTACATATAAACGTTTACACGATGAATTTTAGTTTTACGAATATTGTGCGAGTAATGATTTGTGATATTTTATAAAACTCACTTGAATAATAAATTACCTATATATATATTTATATATTTTTTAATCTTATAATGAATTAAAATGTATATAAATATATATTTTTTATTAAAAATGTATCAGCAACACGGATAGATTCTTATATTCTAACGAATTCTGCCAACACCATTGCAACACACTTCAAAATTTTTCAAAATAGTCCAATTAGAACACAATAAAAAACAGACGGAGAATTTATAATTAAAAAAAAAAAACTGTGATGAAATGAAAATAAAATCGAAAGGTATAACTTTAAAACATATTCTGCTCATTTGATAAAGTAGAGATCAACCATATTATTTTTTAAAAATAATATAACATTTTTTCTTTTTTAAACAATAGTATTGCGCACTTCATAATATGTCATTAGTGATTAATTAATAAAATTAAATATAAATTTGTAAATAGATTATACTCATAAATGAATATGTAAATAAATAGTTTATAAATAGAAATACATTTATAAATTAATGCATACTACGCATTGCGTAGTCTAGAGTATCATTGTATATATAATAACAACCAGTTTCGAATTAAAAATTCATCAACAGGTATATACAAAGTCAATAAAAAAATAAAATAAAATATACAGGATTACGATTTTATTGACTTTGTATATATCTGATGATGCATTTTTAATTCCAAACCGGTTGTACATTACACATAACATATTACTAGACACTACACATTAACCATTTTATTTTAACAATACTCCAAACTACGCATTTATTTATTCAATGTATAAACTACTTATTAATACATAATTATAAGTAAAGCATGGATTTATATTATTTTAAAATAATCAAAATATGATACCAATATTCTCTTAAAATGTTTATATCAATATATATTAATACCAAAATATGTACTTTTATGAAAAAGTGTGTATGAAGAACGTCAAATGTTTCTAACAAAATTCATGCTGGGTTTTTTTTATTTCTAAATCTTTCAAGCTTATTGATTAAATTTAAGATTTATACAAAATTAGCGATTAAAAATATTATAAAATCAAATGAAATTATTTAACTGTTAGATTTGGCTTGTAATGTTTCAAAAATCATGACATTAATTTCATCGGTGATGTGAGGTTTTTTACTTGGTTTTTTGTACCTATATAACACAAATCAAGTTTTGAATAAAATTAATTTTTTTCATAAGACAACATACTCGTATTGTATTTAAAATTTAAAATTAGTAAAACCAAATTATGTGAAAAAAAGTATACACAGTGCTTATACATTTATCTGTGTTAAACTTACCCCGAAAATTTAAAATTGTATGTACAGATGAATATAATCGATGCTTATCAATTGGTAATCGTGATTTTACAGCAAATATGTAATATTTCATCGTTTAGGCATTTATCATAAAACAAAAAGCTTTTTTTATGGCTATTTGACATCCAAATAACGGAAAATTTTCCATTGTTTATAGTTTAGATATCCATTTTATGAAATGTTAACATATAGCGTTAATACGTGAAGTTAAGAAATCGGGATTCCATTTTGTAAAATAGATATAAACGATGTACATTTTGTGAAATGGACAATAATGTAATATAGTTACGACTTATACATCCAATAAAAACATGTTTTTACATAAAAATCCGTGCTTTAGTTATAAGTTATTAGATTTATCTTAGATAACAATATAACCGTTTTCCGTTAATAGCCACACACCCTTTGGAAAAATCATAGAAACTATATAATATTATTTTTATTTTATTCATACTTTTGAGAATGAGAAGTGTGGTGCGAAAAAGATTTTTTTTGTGAGCGGAGTTTATAGAGTTTACAAAATGACCACATCACGTTGTACTGAATGTTATGTTTGACTTAACACGAATTGTATTCGTCACGTCAGCAGTTTTCTTCCCGATTTTAATTGACCTATGTACTACCCATGAGTACTGTTAGTTATCAATGTTATCGTGGTATTTTGTTAATTTTACAAGTTTCGTTTCGTCACACCGTTGACTTAAGCATGTGATTTTTGATTTCAACAGGCTCATGTGATGGGTAGTAATGAATTTTTTTTTTTTTTTTGCTGCCAGATAATTGTGTATTACAGTTTAGGGTACTATTGTAATAAATTATTAATAATATTTTTGTTTAATATCGTGTGTATTGATAACAAAGAATCTAATCTCCAAATATATCGTTAAATACCACATTTTTTTATTATGATGTTGAATTACATAATATTTGAAAATATCTCATCTTTAAACCACTTTAAACTTTATAATTATAACTTAAATAAAGTTGTTTTCACGTTTTACGGTGTTTGCCCAGTCAATTCCATAATGATCCACGTCCAACAGAGACAAAGTGCCGCTAGCATTTGATGATGGTGATCGATGTTTAGCGGTCTGTTAGACGGTTATAAAGTGATTTTCTTCGACTAAACTTTTTTTTTTTATGTTCTTATGGCGGCAAAAAAAAACAGTTGTCGTATCCACGCTGTTGCTATTTTTCTTGAAACTTGGAATAAAATTATCATTATGTAAGCTTACCTCTGTCAACGCCGTGTAAGCTACAAATTAGAATTTGTCATGATTAAACAGATTTTTTCGAGTTCCTAACATAAGCTTTAATAATGATCTGACGTACAATATTATACGATAGCTTTTAAATAATGATGTTTCTATATTTATTCTGTGATTAGTTTTTAAATTGTACATTATCATAGTTTCCCTTTTCGAGATTTTTTTTATTCTGCACGATAAATACTTATAATGGGTATGTTTCACCGTGACATAAACTAACAAAAATAAAAGATCATTTTTCCGATAGAAAATCTTATTAACTTACTTAAATAATGTTCATTTGTTTTCACTCGAATCTAAAATCATCAGTTACTTCAGTTTATGATTTCACAACAAGGCGATTACACAATGCATAATATTTAATATATATTTAATCTATGTTGGTACTCTTTTATGAAAACATTTTACGTATTGAATCATCTAATTCTCAGTAACTTAATTTAGTAACTGGATTAAGATAGTATAATTTAGTTAGAGCTCATCCATATATAATACATTAATGTATTTATTTGTTCTACGGAAATCACAATAAAATTCTAAAATAATGGCATTCAAATTATTGTGACAGCTTCAAGTGGTTTTGTAAATTGTTTAAAAACAAACATAAAATATAATATTCGTTATAAATCACAAAAACAATATTACCTAATGAAATAATACATAAATTGTTAATTTGATTATATTAGTGTACATATGTATTATTTGTATAATGCACAACACCAAATGTTATTATTCAACTTGAAACCGTCTCTTTTAAAATTGTAAATATATGAGTACAAAATGTTCGGAATAAACAAATTAAATTGATACAATATTATTTTAATTGGATTAAGCTCAATGCTATTTTCTAGAGTTATTTGTACAAAACATTTGTGAATTCAATTGGTTCTCTGTTAGCACAACACAGATATTTTTTTAAGTGTGTAGAGGTATTAACGCTATTATTTTATCTGTCAATATAGTGGTCATCCCCATAACAACATGTGGTTATATAAATAATGCTACTTATTTGTATTACATTTAATTTTAAAAATGTATAGAATATATAGAGTTATAAAAATATAAATTAAAATGTATGTAAAATATATATACAATTAAATACTTGACTAATTTTGAACAATATTAAACTCATCTTGTTATATATTTAATCGCATAGTTAATTAATGATTTGAGCCAAACCTAATTTTTAGATTATGCTACTAAAAATTGTAACACCAAATTTTCATTAAGTTAATGTGTATAAATATATAATTATTTATTTATTATTAACATTCATATAAAACAAAATATTCACATAGTACTTTTGAGAAGTATACCTACTATCTATCAAAAAAAATTATATACTATGGATAAAAGAAGCAGTAGATCAAATTAATGAAATAATGGTCTTATAGATAAAATAAATAATAATGACATACGAGTAGTATGTAGTATATTACAAGATAGCAGAAATAAATTTTAAAAGGCGCTCAAACTTCTGCTATATTTACATATATGTAGTAGCATACATATCGCACAATAGTGTTTACATATGAACAATATTATCATCACTGGAAAACGTCTTTAGTTTAGTTGGAAGTTGAAATATGGATTTATATCGGCACTAAAGTTATTTTTGCTTAAACGTATTTTGGAAAACTTCATAGACACCCCTCTCTATTTCCGTTACTGTTATTCAATAATATTACAAATATTTCAGAAATATAAATTCTAGTAAATATAAATTAAAATAAATAGTTTTATTATAATATACATTTTATAAATAACATTTGGTAGTGTGTAATACTAGTTGATTATAATTTAGTATAAGTACTGTCCTTTTTTCAGATAATAAAATAAAAAAATTGTAAATAGTTAATTAATAAAAATAAATAAATAAATAAATACGAGTACTTAGTCTAAATCGAAAATCGAGGCGAGTGGAGATTTAGAATAAAGGTGGTCGATCTTAAATAGTTGGGAGAAAAATAAATAAATGCTTAGCCTGGACTATTATTATAATTATAAAGTATAATTAATTCACAATTTTATTGAATTTGTATACTCCCGGTGATGAATTTTTGATTCGAAACCAATCATAAATTACAAATATTATATTACTCCAGGTTAAATTTTTATTTATTTCTATATATAAACTATTTGTTTAATTATTTATATATTTTTTTTATAAGTTGATTTTTGATATCATAAAACAATATTAAGTATTAACCTAAACAACTTAAATTGGTTAATATTGCTTTTATTCAAGATATCTGATATTCAACATATAATAACATATGTTATTTTTCTTTCCCAATTAATACTTACCGATTATACCGATTATTTAGTAATTTTCATAAATTAGCTTATTAATAAGATTAACTGTTTACAAATTTCCAGTATGTATTAAAACTGTTCACAAAATGGCATCACCACGGTTTCTGTTTTTCGTGAAACAGTACGGTACTGTCAAATGAAAATTGTTTTGCGTTTAAGTATTTTTTAGTATCAATAATTGAAATAAAATTATTTAATATGATTTTATTTAAATTCTCAAAAACGCAACCAGTGAAATGCATGTAGTTTTGGGTGTCAGGAATGCAATCCCAGCTGTGAGAGATGTTTTATTTTTATTATTACAGTTTTTATATTTTGATTGTTTTGTGCTTAGTATTTTATCTAAAAACTGTAAAACTCGGTTAACTGTGTAAAATGTAAACGCAATTACAATGAGATTTTAAAATGTTGCACCTGTAGCAAGAAATAAAATTAACAAATTAAATAACACAAACCCGATACGGGCCCGCGTGCCACTAAAAGTAGATAAACAATTTAACATATTTTGTGTTGTAATTAATTATACAAATCATAGTTGGTTGGTAGTAAGACAAAATTATTTCATCAAACCGAATTTTATCTGTGATGTGCACACATTTACACGAATAGACGGAAATACGATTTTCCACTTTAACAATACATAAAAAACTAATTAATCCTATACTTGCATAGTGATTACTCTTACTCCAGGAATCGTACGGTTTGCTTTTTGCATAGCTTATGCTCTGCCCGAGGTGAAACTTTTCAAATGTTCTCCGGACGCCTCCGCGGGGATCAAATTATTTAATTTCTTTAACATAAGATATCGAGACCGAATACACGTGACGTTTTGGATCGTAGCGTATCATTGCCGCGAATATATGTATAATACGTACTGATACGTATTGTTATTTAACTAATGTGTGCATTTATATGTGTATGTATTTTATTTAGTTCCACGGGAAGCCATGCTTTGTTCAAACTCTAGTCTTTTCGATCGTAAAAATATACATGCAACGACGTTCTAGTTGGGTAGATCCTTTTGGTATATTTGCATATTCAAATTACGCATTCAACCCGAGAGCTACAAGTAAATATAAGAATACATTTTATACCTATGAATGTGACTTAAACCGGTCACGATTAACGTGAGACACAGTTACGTAAACAATTGTATGCACGTATGTTATATTGCATTATGCATTATATACAAATTTAGATTTTGTATGTTTATAAATACATCTACTAAATTTAGCGTACACTATAGTGTATATATGCTTAAATATTGAAGTGTACTAAATCATACAAAATTATAATATATTTACGCTTTACTAATGAAATAATATATTATTACAACATATTATAATATACTAAAATGTTTTATCGTCGTGATATACGCGAATCTATACCACTTTGCTAAGAGCTTATGTCTAATTAGGTATAGGTATCATGCACAAAAGTGACAATATCTTAGTGCAGAGCATACTAGTACACTAGTAGTGACAATAAAAATAAAAAGATAATTTATATTTTTTCTAGATACTTGTTTAGCCCTTTGCCGCCCAAGGAGCCTTTTGAATCCTCTGTGTATTTTGTGTATTTTATCCATTTAAACATAGGTAAAATAAATTAAGTACTATCTGACCATAGAGACTTAAAAGTCACACTATTTTTAATCGATAATATTCCGGAAAATTTTCTGTGAAATCAATAGATGGCGTTTAATATATCACTTAATAAAATAAATATAGATTAGTCCATAAAATAAATGTCGATATTTATATAAATAGCCACAACGTGAACCACTATCGATAAGAATTGGGTTTTGATGTTATTTAATGTTGGACATAATCGAATTATTTCTATAATCGAGTTATTAGTAATCAATATATTGTTATAATCGAGTTATCACTTGAAATTTTCAATTGATATTAGTAATATTAGTTATTTTTCGAATAATAGGTAATCGATATATTTTCATAATCGAGATATCAATCGAAATAATCACACACAATTTTCAATTAATATGATAATATATTACTTAAAGAAATTTAAATTAATATTTAAAAAAAAATTATGTAATCTAGATTTTTAGAAGTTAATTTGCTTCGACAGTCGATAGTTATTGTTTTATAGTTATCGTTTTTTAAAATACTCGTTCCGAAGGAATTGATATAGCCGGTATACATAAATGCTTCAGTTACATTTTATATAACTCTGGAAAGATATTTTTATGCAGCTTCCAGAATGTAATGGATATTTTTTACTATCCAACAGTGGCATTTCTAAATATTGAAGAATAATCAAAGTTGAAATTCTAGATGGACTCGACGAAAATTAAACTTGAGAAAACTTTATTATCAAAATGATCCCAAATTTAATTACTTACATCAGAAGTTGATGCTGTTATTGGGGAATTTTATTTTGTATTGGGAGAGCGTTGTCTATAATAATTATAAATACCATGTAATGACTAATATTATTCATTCAATTGTTTACGTTGTTCGGAGTTTTGGACTTAGGATTCTAAAAATAGTATTTTGAATAAGGTACTTCGGTAGTCGAATGACGAATACACGAGTTACTATAGTTCGAGTGAAAAATCATTCGGTTACATAATCGATTATTATTTTAATAATCTAGATTACTCGATTATTTTCACTCGATTATGCCCAACACTAGTATTATTATTTTCGTTATGTTCCTGAGAAACAGAACGTACTATTGAATATCATGAATATCATTATTTTTGTGTATAAATATGTATTTATTGACAATAATCATGAAGGACTTTTAAGTCCCTATGGTCTATTGCAACATTTTTATAGTTTTGACGAATATTCTTAGTCATGCACTCGCGCACCAAGTTTATTGTTTATACTTATTACTTGTATTAACAATATTCTTTTCGCTCTTGAGTGTTGAGTTCGATTATAATAAGTACATGGGGGGAGTAGACAAAGCAGATCAATTACGAGCTCTTTATAATATCAATGGAAAATAAAAAAAAATGGTGGCATAGTTTGTTTTGGGTTATTATTGATATCATATAGACCATATTTACAACCAAGAAGGGGCAAACATTTATTTTCTATAACTTCAGATGTGAGGTTAGGAAACTTAGGGACTCACTGGTTAGAATTTAGTAAAACGAGAGGTAGATGTGAGTGTGCAGTTCTAACTAAAGCCTACAATGTAAAGAATTGACCATTTAATTATTGATACTATAATTATTTTCTTTAAGTTTATATTGTTATTAATTTGAAACGTGAATTACATACAAATTTTGCATGGTCATTATATTTTTAATTAATTAATTAATGAAATTTAAACTAATTATTATTTATTTATCATTGAATATAAGAAAAAAGTAGTGCCGTAATGAACCATAGGGACTAAAAAAGACACAAAAGATTAAATATTGTTTGTAGGAAGTGCATAAAATAAGCAATGTATTAAGTTTATAAAAAAGATATATTGTTATAAAATTCTTTAAGAATTAACTTAACTAGGTATTTAATATTTTTATGAGTATAATATTCTTTACTGAGATTGCAGTTCTAGGTAACTGTGACAATTTAGTTTATGATATTGTCTTTGTAATGAAAAGTGCACTAAATACCGCTAATGTATTCATTACTTAATTGCTTTTTTTTTTTCGTTAAATTGTTCTCCAATCGATATTATTTGATGGACAATGGTAAAAAAAAAAAAAAAATATTTGGTTGCCATAGTTATAAAGTCATAGAAATGTGCGTACCTTGGGTGACGTTCGATAACTAGTTGATTAAAAAAAAAATGTACCGAACCAACATTGTTATTGTTTAGCTGCATCATTTGAAACGATATGGGTAAACTATACGTCTAGTTACTCGACTGACACATGGATTGGTCACTATTTTTTTCTGCACTAAATGTTAAAAAAAATATTTAAAAAATATATTATATTTAACAGTATTATTAATATTTTTTTTTTTCGTATTACTTTTGTAATATAAAATATGTTTGGTACTATAAAATACGAGAATATATCACTAAATATTTATAATTAAAGAAATAAACGGTACCGACATTAATGATCGTGATTAACAACACGCTATAACCGTATCTCGGTTACAGACTCTTAGTTACAAGCCATGGGAGATAATGGGAAACTACTAAAAGTGAATTATAATGTATACCACATTTCTAACGCTGTTTCCTTATATTGGTTATGTAAAAACTTTACTGCAATTTAAATAATATTTCAGTTTTTTCATTAATTTGAAAACAGTTTTAAAAACTAAACAATTGTATTATGTTTCTTATTTTCTTACATCTTACGTGTAACAGTTATACTACATTTTTTTATTTTTAATGTTTAAAATATTAACAATATGCATTTAACAACAGTTGTTATATTTAATTATAATAATAGTATAATAATAATGATAATACTAATGTATATATTTACCAATAAAAGAATAATTACAATATTTATTTCTTTTTAAATAAATAAAATATATTTGTTTACAAACTATAGTCTAACAGTTAAGTACAAGTATAGTCTAACAGCTAAGTTATGACTGTGATGTAAGTAGGAGTTCGAACTACATGATATTTTTATAAATTACTAATATACCAAAAAATAAATTAAATATCCATTAACATATATATAATAACAGCAAATAATATAAAAAAATGTAATAAAATAAAATAATGAATGTTATATATTCTAAAATATTTAAATAATTTAAATAAAACTAAATCTAGTTCAAAATATTTACATAACTGGATTAATCTGGACTAAATTTAGAATTACATTATTTAGATATGTTTATATATTATTTTTACTCCTAGTAATATATGTCGTACTAATTTAAATTACTTCATAGTTATATTATTTGTCCTCAACTTGTTGAAAGTATAAATTTTAAAATTGAATCGTCTGTAAAGCAAATAATATCTCCTAGTACTAAAATATTGATAAGACCATTTATATAAATAAAGAATAACTATAGTCCTATGACTGTTCCTTGGCGTAATCAACAGCTTGTAATAGTTGAATAAATAATATAGTCTTCAATTATAATAACTTGTGATCTATTTGAAATATATGATATAAATAAATCTAGTGCAATTGCTCGAATTCCACAATATTCTTATTTTTAAACAAAATACTATAATTCACTAAATCAAAAGTTTTTGCTAAATCTAAAAGTAACAAATAACTCTATTGCTATTGTCAATACTAGAATACTAAAATGAATAGAATTTGAAGCTAATAACAATGTATCTTTAGTTAATTTTTTTTTCTTCTGAAAATCAAATGTTTCTCAGAAAAAAAAATGTAAAGCTTTATTCAAAAAAATCAACTAAACGTTACTTTAGACATTTTTCAAATATTTTAGTGATAGAAAGAAATAATAAAATAGATCTATAATTTGTACGATGTTCAATATCACCAGATTTATAATTTGAAAAAATAATTTTTTTTCATGATATATGTTTTTTTTTATTTTTATTTTTTTTCATTTTTGTGTCTGACGACACCTTTTTTGGTAAAAATGATTCGATTTGCTTAAACAGCAATTTTTCTGAAAGGAAAGTGAATGTAGATGGTACTTTGGCTAGTCAAAAATCCAACTTTTCAATACTTTTTAAAAAAATCGAAAAAAACGATAAAAAAATTACGAAAAAACGGGAAATTTTACGCAAAATCACGTTTTTACAAATTACATTTTTTTAAATGCTCTAACTCAAAAACCAAAATTCGCAACAACTTGAAATATTCACCAAATCTTTATATTGTCGTTTTCTATACATGGATAAGTTTTCAAAGTATTTTGACATATTTTGACTTATTTATAGACAATTTAAATTTTCGATTTTTCTAAATTTTTCGTTTCAAAATAAAATATACTTATTACAGTATTTATAAATAACATTGTATTATATTCTAGACAAACATATCATCTCCGTTCAGAATCGTTTTTCATATACAATGATACCTATCATTGAATTCAAATTTAACAAATCCATTATAATGACCTATCCTATAAAGAGTCGCACTCCACCCTCAAGTGTACAGCAGAGCGAGGCCCATCCGGTTCTTTTAGTCCATTTTTATTTTATGGAGTTTTGTTTAGCAAATAATCTTCCTCTGTGTCTTATTGATGTAATGATTCTACTCGTTATCCATTTCTTTAACTTCGAAAAACTTACCAAATACTTCAAGAGCTGTGTTTACATGGGTTTTTATTTTATGAAATATACCAATTTTCACTAAAATAATAAATTATTTAAACTACTTAACTGAAAACAATTAATTCACACACGTTGATACATTAATTAACACAGTTGTTGAATTACTTCTTACTTGACTGCTATCATAGTGTGAACTAGGTTTAACACAAATCATATTATTGTTTAACGACTTATTTGTTATTCGTTCAAACTACGTTTATTGATTGCAATCGTATAATTATAGCTGGTTTTACATTTTATTACAGAATAAAATATTTTCAACGAACAGCTGCTATCTTATGATCGTAAGCGATATGCGTATATTTACAAAGCAATAAAATATGTGACAGTCGGATATTAAAACGATATTATATAATATTGGATTATACAATTTTCGGATGTTTACAATAAGTTGTTATTATTATTATTTTTATTATTATGAAATTAGTTTATTGACATTGAACTGAGTGAATATAATAGTATACACATAATCAATTATAAAACATCCAACATAACCGCTACTGAAGCTTTTGATTTGATTTGATTTTTTATTTTTCATTTTTACTTTAGATGACTTGTGTATTCATTAACTATCCGCTGCGTTTATTTTGCTCTATTACTTTCAAAAATACGTAGCCCAATATCGACAATTTGGAGTTTCTTCGTATTAATCCATATTTATTTTAATCTTAGTGCATGACCGTCAATCAACTGAACAGCAATAACATTATCCACCACGTATTCTTGTTCTGTTTCTGTTATGATGATATTATAACGTTATCGTGCAATTTTTTATTTTATTTTCAGTTGTTAGTAAATTGTTAGTACTTTTCTCCCACTTGAAAAAAATAAAAATAAAAAAAATAAAAAATCCGATAGATAAAGAATGTACACGCACAAAGATTAATTACGACCAAGTGTATAACCTAAATAATTTTTTGCTATTTATTTGTTGATATCACCCTATTTATTTTCAGTTACCTTCGACTTATTGTTTCATGTTTTTTAAAATAAATTGAATTTGCTTGAATTTAAATATTTTATCAACTTTCAACAAATTCTTTGTTATTCCATTACAATGAAGTAAAGTGCTTTGTTATATATCACTATAGAAAACTTATTTTTAACAACGGCATACTTAGTACAGAATAAAATAAACTAATAATTTATCTAATTCGAATTAATTATTTATGCGAATTCAACATTTTTGTGTGAATACTCGAACAACTTAACAATTAGTTTGTATGCGCGAATACCCGACTTTGTAATTAACTAACTAGTTTAATTTGCCGGGGATAGACTCGCATATAATAGCGCCGGATATGTATCAAAATAATTTTGCTATGTATATAAAATAAAAGATATACATGCTAAACTAGTGGACTGTATAAAAAATATTTTGTATTGCCAAAATTCTTAGGTTATTGAACAAAACTTAATGACTTAATAATAGTGTTAGTAGCTTAATACTAAACAAAAAAATACAGGTACATATATGTATGTATATATATATATATATATATGGAAAAGAGATAATAATAATAATATATAAGTATATATATATATATATATATATATAAGCTAAAAATACATAAATATAAACAAAAGAAAACTTATCCAAAAAAATGAGCAGCCGACTTGGAACCAGCGAACTATGGATTGATGATGGGAACAACGGCTACGACGATGGTGCGAAGTACCGAATACGCACGTCACGTATTATTTTATAAAAGTACAATGTCAATAAGTGACGATCAGTACTACTAATAAAAATAATAAAAATATGGTTGCGTCCATGTATCGTAGACCGTAAGGTAAAGGTAACGACCTATACGGTAATACACGACGTTGTGAGTTGCCAAAACAGTGGCGCACTACACAATATATAGCGATGGTATAAAATAAAATAACATTCACAAAACACGCACAAAATCAACAAATGTGAACAACAACACGGATTTGTCAACGGACGAACAAACCGGACGTACAACGGACATGGCGTATGTGTTTGTGTCGGGAACTGCGCAGTAGTCATGGACCAAATAATAATCCAGTTTCGTCCTGTCACGTGATGACGCATCGATGTCGGTATTAACGGTTGTCGCACGTGTTGCATGTCGTTCATGTCGCACCGACCAGATGGCATATCGTGATATGTTTTTTCGAACATTACTCCCCCCTTTGAAACCAAAGGTTTCAAAGTTCGATATTGTCAGCTACATTTTTTTAACTTGATAAAAATAACAAAATATACTACAATGTAAAATTAACATATCGTACTAATAACTATAAGAAAATTGGCAATATATATAATTTAAGAAGTAATATTAAGAAAGAGGCAATTTAACTAGCTTTACTACTGGTCTCTTAAGGATACCATCTACTGTTCGAACCGTCACTACACGAGTTATATTATCTGCACCTGGGTGTGTTTCGATTATCCGTCCGAGCTGCCATAACATCGGTGGACGATTTGGAGAACTGACTACCACGAGATCTCCTACGGTAAGAGAAGGGCTTTGAACACACCATTTCTGTCGTCCTTGCAATGTTTGTAGATACTCATGACTCCATCTTCTCCAAAATGACTGTTGAGCTTGCTTGACTAATTGCCACCTTTTCAATCTATTCATTGGCGTGGTTGTTAATCCATGTTCTGGAATGGCACTGAGAGGACGACCAATCAAAAAATGACCTGGTGTCAAGGCATTTAAATCATTTGGATCACTAGTAAGTGGCGTCAATGGTCGGGAATTCAAAATCCCTTCAATGCGTATGACTAGAGTGGTGAATTCTTCAACAGAGTATACCTGAGATCCGATAACCTTTTTTAAATGTTTCTTGACGCTTTTTATGGCAGCTTCCCAAATTCCTCCGAAATGGGGTGCGGCTGGAGGGTTAAATATCCACTGACATGGAGCCCTTCCTTGTATCTTGTCCCTGGTAGTAGGATCTGCAAATAACGTCTTGAACTTGCGAGCCGCGCCCACATAATTCGTCCCACAATCTGAACGTATCTCCGTGGGAATCCCTCGACGTGCAGTAAAACGATCAAAAGCAGCTAGAAAAGCCTCGGAAGATAAATCGGATACAATTTCCAAATGTACCGCTTTAACAGACATACATATGAACAATGCAATGTATGCCTTCTGCGTTCTAGAATTCCGTCGTCGACTTTCTTTGAGAACAAAGGGTCCACCATAATCCATGCCAACATTCATGAAGGGATGATTAGGTTGAACACGAAAAGACGGTAAATCAGCCATATATGGTTGAGGACAATTTGCTCGGTATCGAATACACTTGATACAAGAATGGATGACTTCTCTAATAGCAGCTCGACCAGAAATTATCCAAAATTTTCGTTGAATCAACGACATGACCAAGCTCAATCCACCGTGAAGTAAACAATGGTGATAATGCAAAATAATAAGACGTGTCAACAGCGATTTTTTAGGTAAAAGAACTGGATGATTGGCATTATCGTCGAGTGTGGAAAACTTCAAACGACCACCAACTCGAATTATCCCATTAGCATCTACAAATGGGGCTAACTGGGCTAAACTACTAGGGGTTATGATTGTTTCAGGATTCATTATATTTCTTGCTAATTGTGGCCAATGTGAACTTTGCGTTATTTGGATACATTTATTCAAAATCTTGTCTAATTCATGGCAACTTATAGGACCGTTAATGATAGGCTGCTTACGAGTTTTTTGTATGAAACGGTAACAATAAGATAAAACACGCTGCATTTTGAGTAATGAAGAAAACCGTTGTAATACATTCTCGGAATTATACAATTGATGTACATGTGAAACACATTCTGAGATGTCCTTACCTTCAGGCAGTTGATGTGTGGGCGGTAATTTTGCTTCCAATAATGTAAGCACAGGCCATTGGCGTTCAGGTAGATGTAGGAAATTGGGTCCATGTATATGTAATGGTTGTGATGTCAACTCTTTTGGTAGCATTCTTCTGGACGCAGGATCCGCAGGATTGTCACCTGATCGCACATGAGCCCACTCGCAAGTTGGAATCAAACTCCGAATTTTTGCAATTCTATTTGTGACAAATACTTTAAATTGTTTTTGATCTTCTGTCAGCCATGCCAAGACGATGGTGGAATCTGTCCAAGCTCGGACTCGATTAATTTTAACAATATTCTTAAGAACCTCTAGCTGATGAGAAATTAATTGCGAAAGTAGGAGTGCAGCACACAATTCCAAGCGTGGAATAGTTAATGTATTGTCAGCAGTCAAAGATTTAAGTGGAGCAACCTTGCTTTTACAGGCAATGAAGTGAACTCTGACGATGTTTTTCACGTTGACAAGTCGTAAATAGACCACCGCTGCATATCCTTTCTGGGAAGCATCGGCGAATCCTAACAACTGTACGTCCTTCACATTACAAACATCAATATGACGAGGTAAAACCAAATCTGACAAAGATGGTAGTTCATTGATAAAATTTGTCCACTTATTAACTATCGGACTTGGAGGTGGCGTATCCCAATCAAGCTTTTGCAACCATAATTCTTGGATGACACATTTAGCCCAAAAAATTGTTGGTCCGAGTGTACCAATTGGGTCATACAATCGCGCAATGGTTGATAAAATTGATCGTTTTGTTACAACATCCTTTTCTGATCTTGTTTGATATCCAAAAATATCTAAATCAGTATTCCAATAAAGACCCAAAATCTTGATAGAATCATTAGCTTCAAATATTGGATTGATTGCGCGATCTTCTATATCTATAGCTTCCAGAACAGCTTGACAGTTACTTGCCCACTTTTTAAGATTAAAATTACCTCGACGAAGTAGTGCCACAATCTCACGTTTTAATTGAAGTATTTCTTTGATACTATTCGCCCCAGCAATAATATCGTCGACGTAAGTGCATGTTGTTAATATATTTTTCGCTAGTGGATACGAATCACCCTCCTCTTCGTTTAGTTGGTGAAGACATCGTATAGCTAAAAAAGGGGCTGGACTCATACCATAAGTAAGAGTACATAATTGAAACTCTTGGACTTCTTCGTTTGGTGAATTTCGCCACAGTATATGCTGATAAACACAGTCATCCTCTCGAACATTGATCTGTCGGTACATCTTTTCGATGTCTGCAATGAACAGAAACCTGTGAAATCTACTCTGCAAAAGGATATCACTTATTTCCAGCTGTAGTTTGGGACCAGTTATTAAACAATCATTGAGAGAATATCCTGTTGACGATCTTGCCGATGCATCAAAAACTACCCGAATCTTAAGGTTACCCTTGTTTCGCTTAATAACTGGATGGTGTGGGATAAAGTAGTGTCCTGAACTGACGGCAGGTCGCATGTGACCAAGAGACAAATATTCATTCATGAACTCTCGGTAAGCTGAATATAATTCTGGGTCCTTTATCAAACGACGTTCTAAATTATAGAGTCGATTTAAGGCCATTGTTTGTGATGAACCAATACCAATGGCTGTAGAATCGTGAGAGCTTTCGAATATTCGTGAACGGAACGGAAGGGCAACACAAAATCTTCCTGTCGAATTTCGGGTGACTGTTTTCCGGAACCATTCTTCAACCAATTCATCTTCCGTTGTCGGTGTACTTGGTACATGTGGTTCTTCTACTTTCCAAAACTGTTGCAGAAGTCCTTCAATAGATGGTGACTTTGTTATGGAAAGTGAAACTACTGATGACAACGTTGACTTATTTAATGCACCACCGATCACCCAACCAAGAGATGTACTCATTGCTGACGGCAATCCTGGGCTATGAATGACATCTGTCTTAGCCGATAATATCAACGGGTATAAATCATTTCCAATTAACATGTCAATCGGACCAGGAACGTCAAATTCTGGATCCGCCAAGACCAGGTGGCGATAGCGTTCACGAACAGAAGTAGGTAACTTGTCGCATGGCATGTACTTCGTAATTTGCGAAAGTACGATAATATCGGAAGCAACAAATTGTGGTTCTTTAGTCTGAAGGGGGACAAATGTACAATGTGTGATACCCTTAATATTTGTTACTGGTTGTTGAGACAGTCCAGATACATTCGTGCGAGTTTTACTTTTCTGCAAACCGAGTCGAGAAACACATGCGGAAGTGATAACAGAAACTTGTGACCCTCCGTCTAATAAAATGCGAACACTTTGTAACTGTCCTGTATCGTCAAAGACACGCACGACAGCTGTTCCCAAAACGACAGTCTTGTCTGTATATGCAGTACCGGCAAACTTTGATAAACCAGCAGAAGGTTGTGACTCGTCAGAAAGCGGCTGTGCTTTATCCACACGTTCTTGGCTAAACTCTTTTGAAGGAACTTTGTCATTATCCATATGCAATAGTGTATGGTGTTTATTTTGACAAGATTTACATTTAAAATTCGAAGAACACATATTCATCGAATGCCCTGGCTTCAAACAGCAAAAACACAAACCGTTGTTACTAACAAACTTCCGTCGCAATTCCACCGAATTTTTCTTAAACAAAAAACACCGATAAAGTGGATGTTCATGTTGACAAAACAAACATTTTGACTTGGGTGACATAGGCGACACCGTAGTTGAAGTCAAAGAGGACTTTATGGGTGCAAGACCCCTGCCCTTCTTTGGTATATTTTTCAACGCAACTTCTAATTTGTCACTATTATGGCCGATATTTTCTAATATTCTACATCTCTGAGAAATAAAATCTAATAAGCTGTCTAGACTCGGTATTTCGGATTGTGGAATACTAGCTTCAAATAAACGACGTGTCTCAGTATCCAATACACGAGAACCAATATAAAAAAGTAAAAAACTGGAAATATCCTCAATACCGAGTGTTTTTATAGCTGTGACATTTTCGCGAAAGGTATGGACAAATGATGACAAAGATGAAACAGATTCCTTCTTTAGAGGGGTAAAGGCAAATAGTTTATCAACATGCGCGGTAGCTAATAACCGACGGTTTTCAAAGCATTTTTTTAATTCACCCCAAGCAATTGCATAATTATTTGCACTCAACGGAACGGCTTTGACAATGGTAAGCGCTGGGCCCGCTAAGCAAGATATTAAATAGTGATAGCGCTCAATATCTGATATCGCGTTGTTATGATGTATAAGTGATTCAAACATATCACGGAAGGAACACCATTCGATAACATTGCCATCAAATTTAGGGAGTTCAATTTTTGGTAAGTTGACCGTATGATACGACTGAATACCTCCAACATTAAGTGCACGATTTTCATCTTGATGTGAATAATTCATTTGTAACTGGTTCTCAACCGATCGTATATCTCCACACATAGCTTCCATAGCGTCTGCAACTATAGCGTCAACACTCTCAAACTCTACCACTAAATTCAAATCCACTAATATAGTAAGGATCTCTTGCTGAAATTGTTCGAATTGAGAAATGTATTTTTCGAGTGTAGCCACACGTGCCTTGAAAATTTGTTGTTTTTCAACGTTTGTTTTACATTCCTTTGCCAAACTATCGAGATTTCGAATCGACCGTAGTACACCATCACGTGCCGAACGTGCTCGAATCAGAGACTTAGAAGAATTAAAAGATTCATCGTCCTTCTTATTTTTAGGGCGACCCATTGTTGAACGATATAACAAAAGACACAAATCGAAAACGAAAAATTAAAATGAAATAAAATGAAACAGATACGATATCCGGCTCGAAGGACCAAAATGTATGCGCGAATACCCGACTTTGTAATTAACTAACTAGTTTAATTTGCCGGGGATAGACTCGCATATAATAGCGCCGGATATGTATCAAAATAATTTTGCTATGTATATAAAATAAAAGATATACATGCTAAACTAGTGGACTGTATAAAAAATATTTTGTATTGCCAAAATTCTTAGGTTATTGAACAAAACTTAATGACTTAATAATAGTGTTAGTAGCTTAATACTAAACAAAAAAATACAGGTACATATATGTATGTATATATATATATATATATATGGAAAAGAGATAATAATAATAATATATAAGTATATATATATATATATATATATATATAAGCTAAAAATACATAAATATAAACAAAAGAAAACTTATCCAAAAAAATGAGCAGCCGACTTGGAACCAGCGAACTATGGATTGATGATGGGAACAACGGCTACGACGATGGTGCGAAGTACCGAATACGCACGTCACGTATTATTTTATAAAAGTACAATGTCAATAAGTGACGATCAGTACTACTAATAAAAATAATAAAAATATGGTTGCGTCCATGTATCGTAGACCGTAAGGTAAAGGTAACGACCTATACGGTAATACACGACGTTGTGAGTTGCCAAAACAGTGGCGCACTACACAATATATAGCGATGGTATAAAATAAAATAACATTCACAAAACACGCACAAAATCAACAAATGTGAACAACAACACGGATTTGTCAACGGACGAACAAACCGGACGTACAACGGACATGGCGTATGTGTTTGTGTCGGGAACTGCGCAGTAGTCATGGACCAAATAATAATCCAGTTTCGTCCTGTCACGTGATGACGCATCGATGTCGGTATTAACGGTTGTCGCACGTGTTGCATGTCGTTCATGTCGCACCGACCAGATGGCATATCGTGATATGTTTTTTCGAACATAGTTATTGTAATGTAAACTATATTATATATTTCTTATATCATGATTAAGTATTCAATGTCTATAATAAGCAAATTCATATATTTCAAAACAAACTGTTAAAATAACAAAATTAAAATTAACATTTTATGGTTGACATTAAAAAAAAAAAAAAGAAAAAAAATTGTTTTGAGTTGTCAATTAATTTTAATATTGTTCATATTTTAAATTCCTTAAATGTTGTCAACGTCTTAATTTTATAATATAACTAAAATATAATGTAGATATTATCATAAATTTATACAACACATGAAATTTAAATTGTTAAAAATGATAATAATATATAACTGTAGGTACTAATAATTATAAGATGTCTCATAGACATCATCAGAAAGTTTGAAGTACACCCGACACTTAGATCGTTGAATAAAACGATGAAGGACAAACACTAAGTGTTGCTGTCTTGCAGGTTCATTAGATTTATACGTTCCCAAGTTATTAACTTATAATTGTATTACAAACACCAGTAATGTGAATTGAGCTACGACACTCTAAAATGTGTTTTATTTAATTATACAGAGTACCCAGACTGTAAGCAATGTATATTAACAAATTTAATTCACAAAACAATAATAAATTATTTTTAGAAAATAAAAAGTACAAAATTAAGAATATTATAACCAGAGCTCGGAAGTTGTAGGAACTAAAAAAGGCAAAAATGCACGCAAAAGTTGCAAAATATGTATTAAATATGCAAAAAATAAAAAATAAAAATGCAAAATAAATATTATGAAGTTCAGAAAAAAAAAATAAAAAAAAATACATCCGATATTTTTAATACACAATGATATACACAAAAACTATTTATAACTGAAAAAAAATGTATAATTGGTTAGCATTTTGACGGTAAGATAAAAAGTACCTAACATACGTATTCCGCATATTAGCGTGATAGACTAAATGCGTATCATATCGTTATTATTGAATGAATTGTTGACTATGACGATCCCAATAAATATCTTCATTGATAATTTTGAATTTTATATATTCAATATTAATTGAAATATACAGGCAAGAAGAAAAAAAAATTAAATTATTAAAATTGTTTTTTTGAAAAATATGAAATATGCATAATATGAGTGTAAAATCAACGAAAAATGCATTTTTTTTTAGCTAAAATTGACAAAATATGCAAAATATGCATTTTCAATTTTCAATTGTTTAACTCACCATTGTATAGTTTATATTTCTAACTTGAACTGCTAAAAATTGGAAACATATAGAACAATATGTAATTCCTACAAATTCCGAATCCTAATTATAACGAATAATCTAGAAGTGCACGATGAAAATATTAGTATTGACTTGATTTTTAATTGAGTTTGAATTGACCGCTGTTTCGTGGCACACCGCAATGTCTTAAAAAATATTAGATTCTCTGGAGCATTTACTCGTATTTTATTTAATAACCGAACTGTAGTAGTCATCGATATGCTTTTTTAAACGTGTATGGTCGACAACCACAGCATTTGTAGTAACTATTATGTTTATTCTAGTGCATAGAAAATGTAAGAATAAAATAAATATAGTCCACGACCACTGTATGTTAAAAGGTTTTCGTTTTAGAGTGGCAATAATAATAATACGAGTATGTACAACTGATTGCAGTCCTTGAGGTCTACGATTTACTTATATACTATTATACTTGTATATAGTGATTCTCGATTCTTATACTAAGTACACATTGATGATTTGAGATTTAATTCGATATATAATTGCTAAACGCCTGTAGGCATACTGTACATTATGATAATAAAAATGTTATGAAAGAAAGTCAAAAGCTAGCGAAATTCATAATAGTAAATGAAAAGAACAGCACACACGGCATTCGTAAGGTCATATACGAACTTTTTAGTCTATATGCTTATACCTCTAGTAGTATACAGTGAAACAGAATAACACAAAAGTAAACAAAATATAACAATTTGAAAACTCTTTATTAAAACACACTAATTAAAAACAGTATTTTAAAATGGGAACCATGAATCCCCCGATCTTTTATCTACTTTTCCTTAAATCTAATTTACAATATGCCTAGGCACATTTGATTCACAAATCTCCTATTATTACAAAATAAAATGTCACACTTTGCTTTTGACCGATGACCTAACAATAAACAAGTGATCAAGACATTTTTTAGCGCAAATTAATAAAATGTATCTATGAATTCAGAGAGGAATTTTTATAAAATAGTTGAATTAAATATACTAATAGAATTACTATTTCAATTTTTTTTTTCTGTTTTTATAACTCCTTTAAATATTTAAAAAGTTGAGGGTTAAATTAATTATTTTATAATTTACATCGAATAAAGTAAAATTAATAAACGTGCATAGAACAGTAAATAAAGGAAATTTATATAATATAAATATAGGGTGTGTGGTATGGCAGTATTCAAAATAATTAAAAACACAATGATGTAATATATTTTATTATACGTTCAGTTATTAAGGTTTAGTTCAAAAATATCGAATTTTATGGTCACTCCCACATGTATAATAAATTCAAATGACACTCGTATTACAATTTAAGAGTGGTCGGTCTTTGTTGCGTTATATTCAAACTTATTAAAATTACTACTTGTACCAAAACGCATTACCAAAAAGAGCCCATCGTAGTAGTGCATGTATTTTCCCTCGAAAATAATGATTCGATTTAAATGAAAATCAATGAAATAGGTAGAATCCTAGTTGATCATTATCAAAATCTGATTAGTTTGTCCACCAAACAGTGATCACGTCACATTAATCTTGACCATATTTAAAACGAATTGCATTCGTGAATGTATAGTCATCCCTTATAAACTAGGCACCAATATTAATGTGTTTTTTATAATATAATTGAGTATGCAACTTGAAAAATAAATCCTAGTTCCATGACATTATAACATTGCAGTAAACAATTTTACATCCGATGAGCCTTCATTCCTACACGTTCAAGTATTATTTATAAATATATATAAAGTTAAATGGGCGTTGATACTTTGGACATATTGTTTAATGTGTATCGTATAAATTATATGAAACTATACATTATAGATATGAATAAATTAAGATAATAACAACTTGCGGAGTGTGCACGCCGTGAAAATAGGGGTTGTTGTTTTCACCTCAACTACCTACCTATTTCTCTCAATCGTCAAATATCGTTGTTATTACAGTTCTTCGAATATTTATGTATAAATACATATTTCATTCACTTTTTTTACGGTGTATACAGAGTGTAACAGGAATATTTATCAAATCCAATAACTTTTCTCCTACTCAATATATTTATTTTTTTTTAATATTTCAAGAGCTCTGTGCTATAATTTGTATATGTTATATTATATATTATTTTTATAAAACGAAGAAGTAACAACTAAATTTCTTATTCATTTTTCTTTTTATAATGCAAAGTAAATTTATAAATAAGTTTTTAAAAACAATTTTGGTCTTTATAATTTTTAACTAGGTTTGGATTACGTAATTAGTTTTTAAACAATTTTCAAAGTCTGTTACGATTTAAATAATTTCTTGATATTCAGTGATATAATAATGATAAATGATAAACGTTGGTATTGTTTTTGTATATCAGTTTATCAGACTCACAAATTAAAATGACAAGAATATTATCACCTCGTACAATATTCCATGTAAATATCAAATGATGATTAGAAAATAATAGCAATCAAAAAATGTAATATTTCAAAAAACTTTAAAATTTTTTAAAGATTCACTTTAACCTTAGACAACGAACATTTTCTAAAAATGGATTTACAAAATTGCTATTTCAATTTAAATTTCTAAAATTTAAAAACCCTGAAAAGTATTTAAATGATAGCGTCAAGGTATGATAATAATTTATTAAAAAAAAAAAAAAATGTAAATACTCAATACGACTGTACACTAAAAAAACAGTACACATTGTTAACGCACGTGAAGACCACATGTCCTGAATCCCTATGCAACCGTTACGAGCCATCGAGCTTTTTTCGTTACCATATCCACAACCCGGACGTGATGATCATTGAATAAGATTTATTCTATTTAAAAATAAAAGGATAACTAATCTGTAACAATATTCGTTAGATAAATCTTATATTAGTATTGAAAAACCGATAGTTAACAGTTTTCTTGACTGACGGATAACTAGTTTTTCGACGGATAATTGTGATTGAAAAACCAAGTCTTCGTATAAATCGTACTCTCGTCTCGTACAGTCTTTAAGATCTATTATTATTATAATTATTATTATTATTATTATTATTATTATTATTATTATTATTATTATTATTATCATAATTTGTATAACTATTATTATCGTTATTACAATTAATACTATTATTCTTCTTAGTGAACACGAAGAGAAGGTACATACGCTATTGATGTTATTTTTGCGTCGTTATCACTTTTGTCGCATTTGACTTGCGTTAGTTGGGGAAAAAAAGTTTTTCGTTACACCGCCATCGTATCGTATCAAACGAGAATACAAATCGACTGGATTAATATTAACGCGACGCAAATAATGTTATGGCGGTCACGAAACGTTCATATTTTCCCTCTGGCGAAAGTTTTTTGTCTTCGAAATGTTACTATTATTTTTTTTTTTTTTTTACAAAAAATGTTTTAAACATACACAGATTTTCCACAAGAATGATCGTTTTTAATAAATTACAATTTATTAGTGGGACAACACAACTTTCAGCTGCATTTTATATATTTCCAATTGATGTTACGTTTTAGTTTTAAAAATATTCAATAGAATAACCATGTATATATTTAAATGTATATATATTTTATTTTCAAAAAATAATCTGATCTGTTTTTTACTTTGTATTTTTTTTATTTTATGCATTTTCAATTACTAAAAATTGTACTGATATTAGAATTTGGATAATGTGTGTAGTATCCAATATTATGTAATTACATCATTTCAAAAATATTTTAAACGCCTGCTGTAGAGATGGATTTAAGGAGGACCGACGCGACGATACAATAGATTACTACCATTGGAACATTTTTTTAAACTTTTTGGAATTTTTGTTAATTTTCGGTAACAATAGTTCAGTGAAACGATACAAATATTAAAAGAAAATCTTTAAAGATGAATGATCTTTGAAGTATTATTGAAAAATTTACCTTAAATAGCAAAAAACTAACCTCTATTAGCTCCTTTTAAGTTCCATATGTGACACTACTTTGCGATGAAATAATTCTATAGTAAAAATAAGTAACATATTTATTTCATACTAATCTGATTGTTTAAGTAGTTGTAGAAATAGATATATTTACTTACTGATACTCAATCAGATACAATTTGCTTTTCAGTTGGTTAGTGTAAACTCATAAATGTTTTTACATTATTGGTTTTTTTTTGAAAATCATATGTTTTGGTATAATTTTTATTATTATTAATATTCAAAATCTGAAATAAGATATTAAGTTTTGAAAAGAGAGAAAAATATAAATTTTGCCTAAATATATTTATAACTTAAATTTTATGATATGTTAAAATCATCTTTGACTCTACATAAAAATGTTCCATTTCATTTTATCTTGATAGCCACTATAAATATTTATTTTTGTATCCTATTATATATGAACTTAACGATCGTTGTTGTATATTGATTTTATTTTTACAATAAAGATTGTGTGCCCTTAGTCCTTAGTTTTTATAAGGCCCTTCATTTCCTTTAGTTTGTATGCAATGATTCATTTGTATTGGAAATTACCACTTGGCTACCACTTGGCATTATATTTGAATTTACATCTTTTAAACAACAGTTATTTTTTAATAAACATATTTTTATATATTATGTACTAAATTAGTATGTATTACGATTTGTATAATTTATACACTTGTGTACATATGTTAGGTATGTGTTATTTGGTGATAAACGAAAAACATGGAAACGTATGTACTATTATATTTTATAAAACAATGTTTGAAATATTCATTGAAAAATAGAAACTTTCATGATTTTCTTGAATTTTCATGAATTTTTCGTTTACGATGCAAATATGATTAATAATAATTGTTGGAACAATTATTCTTCTAACAATGTTATTGTTAATAATTATTTTATGTATTTATTTTCATTTCCATTCAAACCGGAGTTGAAGAAAAAATAAATAATTTTAAACTTACAAAAGTAAACTTTCCGGTAAATTCAGGATTTAATTTTTAATTTATCTTCGTTGTGCTGAAACCGAGACTGAAACGCAAAATGTATTTTACATTATACAACCTATACAGCCACAAATATTTTAAATATACATGATCAAATACGAATGCATAATTTAAAGTAAATTTCTTCTTATTACTATATTATTTAGAAGTAAACCCGGGATACATGCGTTCGTTTAATCTTTAAATTTTTCAAAGGGACAATAGAGTAAATGACAGATACGTAAAACCCAACTGAATGACACGTTCACTGCGTTCGTGGTTGTGTAATACCATTTGTCCTGTCAGTAAACGACACCTCTAGTCCGTTATAGTAACATTTTCGATCATCCGACCAAATTAGCATGTATAACTCAATACATATGGTACTAAATTGTAGCAACTTTCCAGGGCATACAAGGCAATAAAAAAATAAAAATGAATAGATCCGTTAGTAACAAATTTAGACGCAATTATTTCAAGGATCGGTCCCACGAAACATTTTTTAGTGTGTTTCGAATTTCTAATTTATTTGTTCAATTTTATCATTGCATTAACTTAGAGGTTATTTACGTATTGATTGTTTTTATTGTCTCAATTATGCTATATTTTTCAAATATATATATATATACATAATATATACATATTTTTTTCATTAAAATAAATCCTTGGCATCAGTGGCCACACTTGGACTTTAAATACATAAAATTAAATTGTATTGTATATTAATGATTAGGCCGGCTAAGATGTTGAAATTAAATTTGGTGGATATAGAGATCTTGGTTTAGTGTTACATCTAGGAATCCAGAATTTTTTTTCAAATATATTGTTTACGTTAATTATTTTAACGTCGCAGAATATGCATACGTATAATATCAATTTGATTGTGAATGTATAAAATAAATCGTATCACAGTTAAGCACTAGTTTAAGTTACATAACTTTCGATAAAACTTAATACGAAGAGACGTGACGTACTCTTGTACGAGAATGCAGCACATTGATTATTATTTCGGTTTGTATTAATTTGTAATGATGTTAAAAACAATAACTACATATATAAAATCATACTTTTTAGATCCCTTACACCTAATTTGTAAGATATATTTATTCATAGTTAGAAATAGTATTTTAATAAAACTTGTTTAAATCATGAATTTTTTACTTTTATGTTTATAAATTAACTTTCGAAAATGTTTTCAAATAAATCATGTTATTAAATATATTCTATTTACAACTTAAACAATTTAATCAAAACTTAAAATTAAAATAAGGATAACAAAATAGTTATGCACCTTAAATAAAATAAATAGGTATTTTGTACATTATGCTTATATCGTTATATTCTATTATTACCTTAAATAGCATTCGTTATTTTATAATTTAATATATAAATTATATACTATTTTTACGTAACAACATACTCATAATATATTGTGTATAATACAAACTTGTTATTATAGCTATAATTACAAGGTTAGAGAAGCATATAATTATTTATAAAATTAATTCGTTAGCTAGAAAAAAATTAATAAATATAACTGAAGAAAAAATACACGCCGAGTAACTTAATGTTTAACCTTAATTTTAACTATTAATTTGTATGTTAATTAATTTAGTGCTCTTACGATTTTCTTAGTTTTCAATAGATATTATCATACTAAATTAAATCAATTATTTATGTATGAAAACATTTCAAATTGTAAATTAATTTTCAAACGAGAGTATTCCCTTATTCTGATTTCTTTTCACTACTTCAATCACGTTATCGTGCATATACGAAGAACAACCCATGGGTTACACACTCGCGATTATAAAGTACACGACAAATACGGTTTGAGGTATATTTAAGAAAAATAAAGCTGTACAGTACGTTTCACACAAATGGTAACATGAAATATTTCTGACCGGTAACCTTGGATTGAAATTGAGTTTTTTCGGGGAACTAGGCAATACTTAAATTTATATATTTTGTAATAATTTTCAAATTTTTAATCCTTTTATTGTGGGTATGCGCAATAAAAATTGAATTTTTTTTAATAGCAACACCTATTTTCAATGCCAGATTCCAATACACTAATCTTTTCATATCCAAATATGATAAATAAACTTTTTTCCTACCTCAAAAATTGACCGAATTACACCAATTTTAAATTTAGGCAAAAAAGATTTTTGCTACATTTTTAAATTTTCTATATTTTATCATTTTAATATAATTTTTGGTTTGAAGTATAAAGTAATGGGTCTAGGGTAAAAACTACAATTTTTAAATAACCCCAAAGAAAAAAATGGTGTCAAATCCAGTGAATGCTGGCTAATGTTGTTATTATTAACTAATGTTCTTATCCAACGATTTTGAAACGGATGGTGAAGGTATTTTTTAATAAAAATTGCATTTTGTGCAAGAGCACCATCTTGCTGAAAAAAAAAAAGTTTTCCTGAATATTTAATGGAACATTTTCTAATGTTAGTGGTATATGATTAGAGATAAAATCGAAATATCTTCCTCCATTGAAGTTGATATCATAAAAGTAGGGTCCTATTATGAAATATCCTAATATTCCATACCACATATTTGTTTTCCACACTTTATGGAAATTAGTTTCAAGTGCTCGAAGATTATTACGTGCCCAAAAACAGTTATTTTGTTATTAATTATGCTATTATTGGTAAATTTACTCTCATCTATCCAAAGAACATATTGATAAAATACAAAAAATTGAAAAATGTAGCAAAAATCATTTTTGCTTAAATTTAAGATTGCTGTATTTAGTCAATTTTTGAGATAGGAACAAAATGTATTTATCAAAGTTGCTTCAGAAAAATTGGTGTATTGGAATCTGCAATTAAAAATAGATGTTAACATTAAAAAAAAAAATCAACTTTGATGATTGTGCATGTGCACAATAAAAGGATTAACAATTTGAAAATAATCATAAAATGTATATTTAAAAATTCTCTAGCTCCCCAAAAATTCTCCATTTCAATTAAAGGTCATTGGACGGAAATCTTTCGTGTTACCATTTGAGTGAAACGCACTGTATACCGTGAGTGTTAGTTGGATGAATTTATTAATTACCGGCCGGATTTGAAGCGTATGTGTAAATTCATCGGATTGCAACGATCAGCCATAACTTTTTGCATCGAATTGTAAACCATAAAATTGAATATACCTAATTTTGCACCATAAACGTTTACTACCAATAAAGCACGTACTTTTTGTTTTATAATTACACCTGCATGTATTACTGGTTTTTCCATTCAACATGAAAATTTTATTCGAATAATATAGAATAATTCAGCACATTCAAATATGCATGCACTGAAACTTCATAAAAAAAAAATTACAATATTTTTTTAGTAATATAATCATCCTTCTCACCACCTTGCTTCAACAATTTTGATACGCGGCGTTGAAAATAAATCAATTTTCCTTCACTAATATAGCCGGAGGTGATTCATAACAAGATATTTTATTACAATTTATTGAGTCTAAATTATTATGAAAGCATTAGATTATTGTAAACGTGGCAAACGAAGTGTTATAACGTTATAGGTTATGGAGAGGATCCATACGCCAGGATCTAAATTACAAAATGCAATATGTAAATAATCGTTGCGTAAAAACGTTATGATTCTAAAAACCCGTCTGTACATGTAAGCATCAATTTGAATGTATCTGATGTGTAATATATTTGCAATTGAAGCGTTAACAAAATAAAGTGTAAAATTAAGTTTTTTATACAGCGTTTATTGACTGATATGTTAATATTATGGGAACTGGTAACTCTAATTACGAAGTATATCGTTCTCCATAAGGATGTCGTAAGCTCCCATTTAATGAAACTTTTAGAACTTAATGAATCCAGTATTCTAATTTTCCCTAATATTTTTGCACTTCCACACTAAACAAAAATCACCATAAAATAAAAAGATGCAGTCCACTTCACTGGCAGTAATATTTCTTTTAATAGTGTGTGGTTTTTTCCTTTATTTTTTTTTTATTTATGGTCTTGAAATTTTAATAACTTCGACTTACAATTACTAGGCCATTACATTACATTTTTAGAAAAAAAAAATAATATATATATATAGAATAAATAATACATTTTGAACTAATTATTTAGTTGATTATGTACATAATAATTGTTGGCTAATTAAAGTTTAGTATTTTGATAAATTTGAAAAATTATATTGTGTTATTTTCCTGTGTCTAAATTTAAAACTAAATTTGTCCTAATAAGATTGCATATGTTGAGTTCCTTTTTTTTTATACTTCTCCATTTTTCGAAAATGTGTTTTGGAAATGATGATTGTGAGGTTATATAAAACCACATTTTTACATAAACATATACAACAAGTAGTAGTGGCAGCGTCAACGGCGTTGACGTTTATAGTTCAGTAGAAATGAGGAACTTGTTTTAACGTAATCGATTGAATATAAATTAAATTCACAATAATCAATGCACAATAGTGCTAATAGATTAGGTGTTGATAATTGTCTACTGCGTCATTAAAATAATGAGTTCACGCAGCCTCTGACAGGTACGGAGTTAATATAGACTTGGCTTGCCTAGGATATTGTCATGACCCTCGCTCTACTTAGAGTTTAATGTTTAAAAACTAAGTAAAAGTGACATTATTTACATAAAATATGTACTGATTTCACCATCAGCATCATCTAATAGGAACTCCTCCGAATTGCTATTTAAATACTTAATTTAAAAAAAAAACAGCTAATTAATTATGTTCTTATTATAGAGAAAAATAAAAATATTTTTTTTAAATAAAGCTAAAAGATATAAATATTATTTTTTTAATAGATTCAAAGAAATTTTTTTTTTTTTTGTTTTATTTTATATTTCTTATATTATTTGTTAGCACTTATTTTAACTTTAAGAAGGTTTTAAGTATTATGATAATTATAGATACAAGCATTGATTATAAATACTAATAGTAACTATTATTAGTAATAACAACGATGAATTCAGGGGGATGTTAATTTACTACCAATATATCAATTATTTTCAAGTTTTAAAAGGTATGTTTGGTATTTGGTTTTTTGTTACTGGTATTAATTCAAATAGAAATACGTTAGCCACCTGGCCCTGTATAAGTACATTTAAAAGTGAACCTAATCTATCCTAATAAATGTTATTTAATAAGCAGTGTTTCCAAAAAGCTGAACAACTTTAAGAAATACCATATGTTCATTTGGAAAATTATTTCATTATACCTGTTATTCATCATATTATTAAAAATAGTATCTAAGTTTTCATTTCAATATTTACTTTAAATAATAATGAAGTACTTATTTTATTATATTATTCAATATTTAAAAAATATATATTCATTAATCATTCAATATAGTGTTTCCTAAAATTGCATTTATAAGTTGTTTGTTTTAATTTGCTCAAAATATTAATAATAATAAAGTAATAAATATTTATTGTACGGTATTATATAAATCAAATTATATTATAAAATAATTCATTTTTAAAAATTTAAATAAAAAAATAACTTCCAATTTTCAAATTATTATTTTGCCATTGAGTTTTTCAATTAAATTATTATTTTTATATCAACTCATAATTTTTAATGTTCTAATATGAATAATTTTTGCTTCATTTTTTCAAATTCTAAAACTTTGAGGAAAAATCAAATTAGATACTAACATTAAAAATTGTTACTTTACAAGTAAATAATACAATTTCAAAGTATATACACCGTCGGCCAGTTCGTATTATGTTTATTTTGCAATAATTTGGTTTAGCATATAATATTTTTAGAGAACAAATACTTTTTACTTTTAACCTCTAATTTTATTGGGTGTATAACACAACTTTTTTCATCATTGGCCGTAGATAACTTTTCCGAAAAATGTGTTCAACATGATTAATAGCTTTAATTCCAGTGATTCCATTACATTATAAAACGATTTTGCTTCGATATTAAGATACAGTATAGAACGCGAGGAAAGTATAGGCAAACGAGTTTCAATGTAGCTTATTACGCAAAATGGGATTACGTGCATAGAATAATTTATTTTAATTTCGTGGTGGACACAACACTGGTAAGAACATAATTTACTGAAGAAAGAACGAGCAAACAGCGGAATAACATGAATTATTTAACCAAAAATATGTACTCCGTACACTACTATAACAAAGTCAATGAAACTTTTTAAGACTATAAGTACAGGACTCTGAGAGTACCGTCGAAATTACCCGCGAAGCCAAAACAGGTGGACTGTTTGACATACGTAATTGCGATTACACGACACGAAATGTTCGACAGTCTGACATGAGTTGAAGGTGTTTAACTGAATAGAATCATAACTTGATGTGATCCTTTTTAACCACTTTGAGAGTTCAAAGAGCTTTTTGGAAGAATATTAAACATCGTTTACCGTTTAAAGTGTAACTTGTGCTCTTTAACTGCCCAACTTCTGCTACTTAGAGTAACGTTTTTTTTTATATATTTAAATACATTTTTCAACAAATTAATGCTTTTAAAATGTTTTTAACTACTGTAGTTAAAAGTAATAATAATAATAATAATAATAATTGAATAATTAAAATGAATTATTATTGTGGCGTTGGTATATCACAGCAGTAGATATTAAATAACATTGGGCGTAGGATTAATTCTTGTGGAATATCTGCCTTTATCACTTATTTATCACTTATGTATGTGTTTAAGGTATTAATCATTACTACAGCGGTATAACAGTATAATTTCGATTGTTTAAGACCAATAATTTGTAACACGAAGTTGTTTAAAAATTGCCTAGATATTTAAAATATCAATTTATAGACTGTTGTGATAATACATCGATACTTATGTAATGTACTTCTGGTAAACATGACTCTGTGCTAAACAACTTACAGTTACTGTGACTTATCTGTAGAATGTTTATTAATGTTGAACTATAATATATCTCGATCTCTTTAAATATTCAATCGCAAATAGTCTAAACATTTTTTTAATTATTTCAGAAATAATTTTAAGGTTTATCATGATTTTACAACGTGAAACAGTAAAATGTTGTAATTTAATTTAAAAACTAATCTGCAATAGTTGTTAGTCGAATAAGTTAATTTGATATTTTTAATTGTTATTTATTGCACTTGTTGTTTTGGGGACACATGTTTTAATTAGAAAATATCGTTTAATGCATACTGACAGATATTTAAATTCAATTGTTTTTCACGGGAACACGTATATATAATAAATATATAAAAAATACCTTTGTAGTATATTGTTTTCAGTGTAGGATCTACATTATCGTATTCTTGTTCTGAGTCTTTTGAGTTTAATTTACACATATTTATAAGGATAAAAATGAATCCTTCAGCCATTAGTTATACAAATATGCACTGTCATAAATCACTGTAGTTACACGAAAAACATTCATTACTTGTTAGACATTAGAGAGGTTTTATTATTTTTATAATTATAAAGATAATAAATGTAGTAAAAAATGTTACATAATTATATACGCCATCGTGTATAGCGTTGTAACACTTAAACGCCTGTGAGTTTATATTAAAATCCTAAAGACTTATTTTCTTACTAATTATGTTGGTACTTTTATATTCGACTAGGTTTCATAATTAATTTTATAAATTTATAGGAATAATAAAACAGCTAAATAATATTTGATCGAAAAATCATATTGTGCTTGCAAAAAAAAAAATCAAAATGACCGTTCAATATTCTAACTCATAATCAATATCGTTTAAAATATAATGTTGAAAAAGCATACTGCGAGTGAGTTGGATAGAAAACTGTACCAACAAAAACATATTCAATGAAATAAATGAACGCAGAAAGATACTTAAAACCATCAAAGCAAGATGATGGTGTATGATTGATTGATCACATGATTGAAGCACGGAAATGAACTAGTTTATAGAATAATAGAAGGGAAAATTGAAGGTAAGAAAGAGCGGGAACGTCTCAGAACTTCATTTGTGGAACAAATAATCTCCAATGCTGGGCTATTAAGCTTTATGAAACTGAAGAGGTTAGCTGGGTATAGAGAAGAGCGGAAAGCGCTTGTTTGTATGCAAAACCAACCATAGGGTTGAATCCAAGAAGAGAGAATCATTAACGTATTCACAAAAGAATATGTAATTGATTTGATGTTTAGTTTTCTTGTCAAATTCTTTGTTCTTTTATAATTGTATAAGTCATATTCACATCGTTCCCTTTGTAAAGATTAACTGTATATATATATATATAATGAAGAAAAGTAAACCTTCCTCTTTCTATTTACACACCCACGCATGCATATATACATGTGTTAAAATACTCCTCGTAAGCAAAGCAGTATTTGTGTGTTAAGAACATCAAACGCAAAACATTTACTTCTTTATAAATAAGTTTCACCAATGTAAATGTATTTGTTAAAAATATAGGAATTCAATTCTATTCGTATACAATATATTAGAAAACATTCACGTCATTAATAGGTAACAAGTTCAAACACAATTGTATTACTGTTAATTACAACGTTTGCGTATAAATTTATAAAACGTGATCGGGTTTTAATTTTGATTCTATTTTTTGTGTGCGTATTACAAGAAATGATTTTCTTAAAGTTAAAAACGTTCAATACCTCTGTAAATTAATGTTTTAAAGGTTTCTTTTAAAAACGAAATACTAATATATAGTATACATTTATATAACAAATGTGACTCATACAACTCATAATATATGATAATCGCGCATTTGATGGATTATATCTAAGTCAATGTAAAATAGATAATATAATCGTAAGAACAAAAGTATCCC